>JAVQJG010027096.1:0-53748 GCA_036024015.1 Craterocephalus amniculus
TTGATAACTGGTTACTCTATCGATTTTTGTCTGATATTAGGATTTTGGATCGATATCATTGAATCATTGACCATACGATCGATGTATCGATACAGATCGATGTATTGTCCCACCCCTACATCTTACTGTAATTTCAGCAGTTTAGGCTGCTGGGGGGATATTTTCCTGGCACACTTTGGCCCATTCATTAAATTGTTAAAACTCCACATCCTATTGTGTTGTTGCTGACCATGTCCATCGTCTGATAGCCGTTTCCAGTAGGATAATGAACCATGTCTCAAAGCACACATCACCTCAGGCTGGTAGCCTGAAATGACTGTCAGTTGGACTCCACTGGTCTCCTCGGTAACCAGCTCTCAAGCTACGACAGATGATGTGCAGCTGACAGATTTGTAGAAACTGCTATCGTTTCAATATGGACCAAAATCTGAGTGATGTTTCCAGCACCTTGTTGAATTTGGGTCATGAAGAATTCAGGCAAAAAGTGGTCCAACCCAGAGTCTGAAAGATATCTGTCCTTCAGTGTCTCATTCTTTTGGAGTTTGTTGTAGCTAAGATACTTTTTTTAAGCTTAAAAAAAAGAATTTATACTTTCTACATATTTTTAGTTGTCCACTTTACAGGAAACAGCAGTAAAAACTGTGACCAGCAGAGGGAGGGCTGCTCTCATAGATGATGAAGTTCTGGACTCATACAGTCGGAAGATGCTGGTCCAATCCAGAAAGGAGCTTTTCTGTTAACGTAGATTTTTTCACCACAGTCATTATAATCAGACTAGATGGCTCTAAACCTCACCTGAGCTCTGGTAAAGTCACAGGAGGGGGAAAGTGAATCTTTATCTTATGAGGTTAATCAGATGAGGACATGATAAATAAATCTTCCGATCTTTGCATAAATACATCTTTGCATAAATATCAGCATGACATATACACCATTTATTATAATTTTATAAAAAACTAAGTCTGAATGCAGAAACTGGGAAAAACTAAGTGCAGTCTTTGCTACTGAAGAAACAAAAATAGCAGACAGGGGATTCTAATCAATGCTTTTGTTTAATTTTTCATCATCAGGTAAGATCATTTATATAAAGAAAAGTTGGAGCATGGATCACTAGTGCTAAAACTAACATGGAGGAAAGACATCAACAATCAGAGGAATAATCTTTGCTTGGAAGGGTTTTAAGCCATCATTGTACATTGAGAAAGATTATTGTGGAAAGCATGGATGAACGAGCTGCCAGGAAAAATCCTTTTCTCTGGTTCAAGTTTGCAAAAATTGCCTTTGTTCATGGTTTCGACAAAGATCCCAAACAGCAGGAAATCTACAGCAGAGTGGCTGAAAAAGTGTAGCCGTTTTTCATATCCCTGAATCATGAGGGGCACCTTTTCACACATTACTTCTGCATTTGTTCTGTTTTTGTTATATGAAAACCACTGGTGCCTTTGTTTTGCTGACAGAGGGCTGTATTTATCTCATATAAAGACTCATTAACAATGAGATCATTTTTCCTCTTGTCATCCTGATACATGAAACCTTTAGGGTTTGCTTCTTGTTCAGTGCTCTTTGTAGTTTTTCTGTCATAACAAATGACGTCCTTTCTGTCTGTTTTTAAGTGTCACTGCAGATTAACTACGCTCACACATCTGCATCTGAAACTTCAGCCAAGACTATTTGACCTCAGCTGAGATAAAGCGATTGTTGCAGAAAGAATCTATTCGTACCGCCTCAGCCTCCCTCACATGCTCATCGGTGACGCTGTGAATCCTTTCCTCTGCTATTAATTTATAGGAAATTCCAGCTTTAATAATTACAGTGTGTTTATTTCTGCAGCTGCGTAAAAAGAGCCATGCAGGCCAGCCGTGGCCAGCACTTTGAATGGGTCACAGCCATCTGTGTCTGTGTGTGTGTGCAGTAGGCAAACGTATGTGTTTAGTCTGCCACAAACTAATGTTCCTGAAAACAAATCTTTGTCATAATTTACTTTAACACTACTGGACAAACTTCTGCTAAATACTCTGAAACATAGCGTGCACGTTAACTGTTAGCAGCTCCAACTGTCCTGTCTGTCTGATCTGACTGTAGACGGGGAAGGCTGACAGAAAGGAACAAATGGAAATATGTTGCTCAGCTGTGGCTGCAGGGTTGGAAGAGATTGAAACAAGCTTTTCTTCATTCCCATGGACGCTGTAAGATCTGCGTTTCATTCTCAAGAAAAAGAAAAACCAACAACTTCAGTTTAGATGTGAACCTTCATTTCCTAATTTCCCACCTGGAATTCATATTAGAAATACAAAATCTGAAGAGAGTTTATTACATATTTATGTTATTCTTTTTCCATTGTAACCCAATTAGTTTTTAAAGAGTTGAGAAATAGATGGTGAGCGAGAATTTTCCATGATGCAACTGAAAAGGACATTCGTCTCACCGAGGCAGAACGAATGTAACAGCAAAACCATATGGACATTTTTCAGATTTTATGTCAACACACACTCACAAAAGAAGCATGTTTATTATTGGGATGTCTCTTCTTTGTATTTACACTTTTATCATTTCAAAAGTAATCACAAGGATTATGCTTTTTTTAGATAGTAACCGCTGGATGATTTTTGTAGTTTTACTACATGAATCTGTGTGTATTCTGACTGAATACAAGATTTTAGCTGTTTGACGGTCTATGGTGGTTGTTTGAAGCAACAACACTGGCAGATTTTCTCGGTTTGGCACTCCTGTTATTCCAGCATCTGTTTTGCATCCTCTCTCTTCTCTGAGATCTCTCCAGTGTTGATGGCACGCTGAAGGGAATGCCAATTCTGAGGAATTTCCTGCCAGAAAGGATGTAAAATCCCTCCAGATTGTTCTGGGTCTTACCCAGGATCTCCTAGTTGGACATGCTCAAAAGACCTCCAGAGGGAAGTGGTGACCCCGCCTTCCCTCCCCCTCCATATTAATAAGTATTTCTTTATTCCCACTGAAAATGGGAAAACTTGTGGGTTATTTTGAAGTAAGATTTTAATTTGTTTCATTTTGCTCAGAAAATGAGTTTTTCATCCGGTACACATTTTTGGTGTTGAATTTCCAGGAAAACTTCAGTCTTTGGGGGGATGTTTCTAAAATCACCCGTAGGTTTTTCTGATAATTTTAAGATTAAGAAACAATGTGTTAAGCGACGCATTAAAAACAGCAGAAACTAATAACTGCTTGAAAATGCTGTGCACAGAAAAAAACTCAAAATAAAAGAAGAGCAACTTTCACCGTGTCTGAAACCTTGAATTTTTACTTCTGTAATAATTCAAGATCCTCAGACCCTTTGGGACGCGCAGGAGGGGGCGGAGCTTTATAGAATGGGAGGGGCTATGCAGCAGCAGCTGATTTGGCGCCCCTTGGTGGCTTCCCCAGGGATTTCAGGGATTTCTTACATATGCATGAATGAGTGAAAGCAACCTGTGGGGCATGTTTTGTTGGGCAGGGAATGACACGATAACATGATAAAAAACTAAAAAATGTCAAATTTGCATGTTTCCATGTCTGCATGTCTCCATGTTTGCATGGACGGCCACTGTTGCTTGGGAAACAAGGAGGTAACCAAAAGGCAGCTGGTGCCTGGAGGTGGAGCCAACATCACTGCTGTTATCCTGTGACCACTGAGGAGATGATCTTTGTCGACTGTAGCGCATGAGTTAGCCTTTGTTAGCTATAGCACATGTAGCACAGCAGAACAAGAGAACCATGTTTCAGGTCCTTGTTGGGCCCAGATTAGTTTTAATATAATTCTTAGTGTTGGAATTTTAAAAAGTGCCATGTTAGACATAGAAGATGTTAGTTTAGCTTGCGAAAGCAATTCTTAAACATAACACAACTGGTCTAAAATAACCTTGATGATTTAATGATTCAACAACACAAACATAAAGGAAGACTCAGTGAAACTTTAATAAAACTGTAAATTGTTCACAATAATTGATCATGCGTGGCCAAGTTGTACTTAAGCTCTAGCTGATGTAAACTGTTAAAGCCCAGCAGTTTTGCAGTGTTGCCCATCACATTCAGCAGCTTGTGCAGCATTTTCCTTCTCATAGTCACCTCTGTAGGGCCCCAGAACCACAACAAAGGGGCCACTTTCTTGATTAGTTTAATTTTCTTTGAATTACACCATAATTCCGCTGTGCCAACACAGCTCCAAAGACGACATGCAGTATCTTTGCTCTGCATGATGAAGGACTCCAATTGCCAGTTGAACATCCAGAAACACCATCACATCCACATGGACAGACCCTCATCAAACTAAAAATATCCTCAGTGAGTGGATTCACTTTCTGCCATCTTTAAAATGAAAAGATTAGCATAATTAGCATAATAGCTAGATTTGATTCTTAATGAGAGCCTGAAAAAGTTCACTCATGTGAAAAAAAAGTTAAGATCTTAATTTTTTCCAAATGCATTATTCAGTAATTTTAATTTCAAAAACAAACATTTTCCACAAGCACTAGTTGTTGACAGTTTTAACAATGACTGTTTTGAGCATATTGATTCGTTTCCAATGTTAAAAACTTTGCTCATTATGCTGGATGAAGAAAAGGGATCTATTTTCTCCACCAGATGGCGCTGTGACTCAACATGGCACATTGGGAGCAAGAATGTTTCCCAGTGTTTTAGAGCAATAAAAACAAAACCTTCTAGGCTGAAAACTTCTTTTGTTTAGGTAAAAAACATTGATATCCTTACAACAAGGCAACACTAGAAGTGGGCCAACATGAGCTTTTATAGTTAGTTTTTCATGCTTTATTAAAAACTGATGTATGAAAATGAAATTGGGATATAAAGTCTGTAAAAGTTCTAAACTCTAAATGCAAAAAGCTCTGTGTTTTGTTCCCTTCTTTGCCTCCCATGTGTCACATTTGAAGAAAGAAAAGAATGAATCAAGGCGCTGTAGAATTGTTTTAAACTTGCTTACCTGAATGAAGATGAAGATTAGATGTAGCAATGCTCAGATCGGCAAGGCAGAAGAAGCTCCCTCAGACAGATTCCAATGTTGGCGAAAAGAACAAAACAAGACCTAAAAAAGGAAAAAAGAAGATGTAGTTAAGAGACTGAAATGCTTTTTTCTTGATGACAGCCAAATTAGACAAAAAAACTACCCCCACGGCTACTTTCCCAGCTAGGTTCAGGTGAAGGATTTCTAAGTTTGGAGGAAAAAATAAAACCAAACGCTGTAAAAATTCTAATCTTAAAAAAAAAATACAAACAGATAGCAATGGCTTCCACTGTCCACACTAAACACATACAAAGTCTCACCGTGGACTTTAAATACCTGATTGCATATCAGGATATGACCTGCTTGCTTCATTGTTGATGTGTGAAACAAATGTTCAAACTATGTCATGTCCATCAGAATTGCCCATTCAATCATTTAATGCTCCTTTTGTTTATTGTGATAATTTATTTTGTTATGAAGTTCCCAGAAGTCAGCATTATATTTTTTATATACTATAGAGCATCTTCAACTCCATTATATCAGCAGTTGCAGGAGACCATCTGATCCCAAGTCTGCCTCCCTCTCCCTCCCCACATCATCCCACTCCTACCCCCAGCCCTACACCTCACACCTCACTATAATGGAACCAAGGTGAGGACCATTCATAAAAAGAAAAGAGAAAGAAATAAAAGGGGGAAGGGAGGACAGAACAACAGAAAATTTAGAAAATAAAAGGCGTACAAACACCTTCCTCCATCCCTTCCCTACCATGTCTTTGTGGAGGAGTAGCTTTGATTTCAGCATCTCCCAGATGACAGAGTTCCTCACATCAAGTCTGCGCCCCGCCGCCCTCTGAAGGAAACTTTAAGCTGCTTGTATCCATGACCTCGTTCTTTTGGACACTACTCAAACTCAATGAGAGCTGACATTATCCTGCTGAAATATATTAAGATCTGCAGGAAAAGTACATCTTCTTGATGGCTGCATGTCTTCAAAATCCAGTAGGCCCTACTGTATACGTCTCTGCAACGATACCTTCACACTTGTGCAAGTAAAGCCATGGATTCACCCATATGATCATAAATGCTGATCCTCTTACTTAGAACAGCCAGTTTTCTCATGTATAACATTTATAACCAGTGTTTCCACTGAAATGTGGACTCTGTTCGTATAACGCACCCACCGGCTTTCTATTCATCAAGATGTTTTGCACCCAGAGAACTTGGCTCTACAGAAAAGAGTCTCTTTCATTTGACATGTTATAGGTTAAAAGTTTCCCAGTTTTTCTGGAAATGGGGATCATACATATGATTAGACTTTAAAGGTCGCCTAATGCGTGGCGCCCCTTGCCATCTGGGCTGCGCGCTGCGCTTTCTGGGCTCTGGGAGTCGGCCTTTTCCAGGAAGTCTGCGGTCTGATCGCCTGTGGAGAAATGAAGGGCCGCCGCTGGAGATGTTTCCCTCCATAAAAACACCATGTGAACAAATGCTGAGAGGGCCAAGCCCCATTACTGCTGCTCCGACTGCCAGGGCCCAAACTGTCGAGCACATTCATGTTAACAAGTCCCCACGTCCAGCGATGACTGACGGCTCATTTTCCTTAAACAAATAGAAAAGCCTTGCGTTGTGAGATGAGATCATTTCACTGACTTCCAACGCTGAAACAAGTATTTTATTGAGTTCAGCTTGGTGTTTTGATTTGCTTCACATCAACATGCTGACATATTAATAATATTCTGTGTGATCTGCATGTTGGGTCATAACCTTTAGTTCAGGGCTCCGGTCCAGATGTTTCCTTTAGCCTATTATGCGGCCACCTAGAGATGCTCTACTTCTAAGTTTACTGGAGGAGAAGATGATCAGCAAAAATGAGTGTGAGAAGCAAAAATCACACTTTTGGTAAATTAGTAGTTCAGGTTTTTCATACAGAATTATAAATATGTAATTAAAGTTAAAAACAGGCAAGTTGTAGTTTTTGGTGTGTAGATAGAAAACCTCTTGCTACTCAGGTGAAAACACACAAGCTAGATCAATGATGCATGTGAGAGAAGCCTTTTTCCTGTTACTACTGCTAAAGTTGAGCTGATTTGAATTAAAATCACCGCCATAGATTTCCCAGGCTCATCTTCTGGTTTGTAAAAAGTCTGGAAGGAAACTTTCAAATGAAGTACAAGCGTCTCAAATTTGTACTTAAGTGTGCAACATCCATCACAGCTGCATGAAAAAGCGCTCGTGTATGGGCAGAGGGAGTCACCCTCAAACCTCCTCGTCTGTTAAAGAAATGCTTCAAACATTTGTTCCACATGGAACAATTGCGGTCTCTAAATCCTCAGCCAAGAGCTCTGATGTTTACGCCGCCTGCACTCACATCGAACAGAAAGGCTCGGGTTTCATATTTTGGAGCGGCCTTGTGCTGAAAATCCAAACAGTCCTGCCTGTATTCTCCATATGCTGATGATGAATGGACAGACGGCATGAATAGGTGCAGTGTTATGAGCACATGTTCACGCCGCCGTATCTTCACAGAGAGGCGTGAGACAACGTGTAGTACCATGCACCACCTTCGCCCGGCCTGCAGATCCACGCTTCACTCTCCAGAAATTATGCTTGTTTAGTTTATATCTCAGCGGCAAGTTTTCCCAGAATGACCAAACCTGGAGGCCTCCTCTCTTCTTTCCTGGGGAAGGTTTTTAAAAAAAAAATGTTTTTTCCAAAGTGAAGCTTCCCCAGAGGGCAGTGCTCCACACCACAGCGAGCAGTCAGCCATCAGGCTTTCCAACAGGTTTCCCAGCTTCTGCTGCTCCTCAAACAGGTCTGGCATCCAGCTGTTCTGACACCCAGAGGAACTAAGATTGACAGGCTGAACGCAGCCACGGTCTGCTCAGCCGGTGAGATCCCGGAGGTCAGATTAATGACCTCTGAGGACGGACCAGAAGTGGCCGAATTCACCCAAACCAGCTGCAAATATGCAGGAAAATAAATTACATACAAGTTTCTATAAACAGCTACTGTTGTGGGACAGTTAAACAAGTTTTTTTCCCCCTCTCCTGTCAACAAATCACATCATGAAGCCAAAATGTCTCATATTGTGTTTGGATCAAACTCTGATGTTCTTGCTCCTCTGAGCAGCGGCACTCCGTTGTTAACCAGAAACTACAACACACAATCAGTCAGATCCTTGAGTATTTAGACAGTGAAGCCGTGTTTCTCGTCTGGTGTCTGCACACAGACACGCTGGATTTTAAAGGAAGCAAAAATATGTAATTGAAATTTAATTTAGATTCAAGCCATTCACAAATATGCATTAATAGTTGAAGAATTACATGAACTATTTGTTTTTAAATGAGTAGACAAGCTCAGTTATGATAAGAACTAATTTCATGGACAACTCTTCCCTTTTCTCTTATATTTCATGATAAAAGTTAATCCTAATGAACCTGATCATATAGATCCCATATTGTTCCAGGTAAAGTGCTCTTTCATCACGATGAACATGGCCCGCAGTTTCAGCCCGTCTCATAAGGAAACACTTACTTGTCTAAAAAAATGCGTTCTAATCTGTGGCTGGAAAAAGTCTCCACAAATTACTCCCCGTGCCATTTGCGACTGTTAAAGCAATCTTCCCTGAACGCCGTAGCACCTTCTTTCTTTATTTTAAGTGAACTGTTTAAAGATTCCTATCAGGATTTAATCATTTTGTGGTGCAGAACGAATGAAGTATTTATCACGTGGAAGTTCACTCTCAGCTCTCTCTCTCAGTTTTTGGCCCATAAAGCAAGTTCGATTAAGCTCTAACACCATCCTATTTTAACTTATGATTAATTAATGGTTATTTGTTCAGAGCAGGGTCTTAAAACCTGAATTTTAATTCGAATTACATCAAAATCCAAAACCCCAATTAAAGACTATTAAAAGTATGAGACAATATTCCAAAATCTGTGGGAATTTGGAGCATTTTTCATACAAAAACTACTTCACTGTCCTTACAAGTGTAACTTACAGTACTTAAATATTTTGTATGAAGAAGTTGTGTTTATGTAAAAAGCCTGAAGCGGATTTTAATTTGCAAATGTTACCTGCCACTGTCTCATCAGTTTAATGTTTTCTATTTGTTGGGAAGATTTTGCCTTTGCCTCCAGAGTTTTGCAGCACAGCATCCAGATTTGCAGCCAGCAGCGTCATGCAGCTCAGAACGAAACAAAAAAAGGCTACGAGAAGGTAATTAATCAGCGAAGTGCTGCTCGGGACTTAAACGCAGAGCTCAGATTTGCCACTTGTCCTGCACAGCAGCTGCCGCTGACAGTCGCCAGCAGCCAAAGGAGCGATATATAACTCTTCTTAGCTGTTTTGACGTCAGTCATCTGTCTTGAGTTCAAAAGGGCCAAGCAAATGTCAGTGCTGCAAGCTGTAGTTACAGGAGCCGGGTGTGATTGAGTAAACAGGCAGCCATGTGAACTCGCTGTACGTTCCCAAAGCTGCCCTTCAAGAGTCAGAAACAGCCTGTGATGGGTCGATATGGACGGCCTCTTACAGCTCAACGTTCAGTCTACCTGCTGTATCACAACACACTGGGAAAAGGTAAAAAATGAAAATAAAAGCTGACAAATTTCAGCTGGGGTGCAAGAAATATACCTGGGAAAAAATAATTGTACAATTTAGCATTACATAATAAAGATAGAGTGTATACATTTACATTCTTTTGCTTAATTTTGGCTTCTTGGTGTGTGTGTGAGTGTGTGTGTAAATAAATTAATAATTTATAGATTTTGTATTGTGTCTATTGTGTCTATGGATACGTTTTGTAATGTTTTATATGGTAATGTAGAGTAGAAAGGCCCAACCAAGGACAGGAGTTGAATATCAGCTTTAGCCACGAACTCTGCTTGCATTCAGCTACAATTTTCTTTTGTGACCATAATCAAATACAATGCCACAGTCAAATATATAAATACATAAAATGAATATTTTAGATCACCTATAGATAGTCAGAAATGGCAAAAATACAAAAAAATAAAAAAATTAGAGAAAATCAATTTATATTTGATTTATTGCACAATTTTATGAAATATTCTTGTATCTTGTCAGTATGCATTGTGAAATAACGAAATGTCACCAATAAACTGTTGATCTAAAATATACTTTTATGACCCCAGTTGGGGAATTTTTCCGTTGTTGTAACTCATCTGTAGGCTATGATTTTAAAAAAGTGCCATTTTTCATTAGCATCTCTTGTTGGACTTAATTTCACAAACTGGACAAATATGACTGAATGTTGTAGAAATATGCTATAAAGGGAAAAAGTGAAACAACTCTGGGACCAAAACAAAATAGCAACTGTCCAAGCAGCCTTTCCGCTGTAGCTCTGAGCGCTGGTTGCTCCTCTCTCTGCTAAAGGTCCTAAAAATGATTGAACAACCTGAAAGGAGTCCACCTGTGCAAATAACTGCATCAACAGAAAGTAACCAGCAGGTATGCAGCTGCAGGAATCAGGCTCAGCGTGGATGTTGGGTGAGGTCCAGAAATGATCTGCAGACCAGTGAATTTTTTTTAGACACTGATGTGTTCAGCGTTTTCTTTCCTCATCAGTGCTGAGGTTTCTGTGGATTGACTTACTGAAAAGTTAAATGATTATTTTTGCTTCCTGTGCAGCAGCAGCAGGAAATTGTCTGCATGGGGCTTGATGATGTACTTTTTAGTCCGACTGTGGATTTATTACTTTGAGTTCTTTTAGGACAGAGACGAGACAATGTGGGAGTTAAAAAAAATAAAATAAAATAAAAAAAAGCAAAAAAAAAAAAAAAGAAATAGCAAAGTATCATTAAGTGGGGAACAATGATAAATGAATCTGCAGAGGTCACTGGGGAGTTGCTATCATAGGAACTTGTATCATCCATCCTCCACGCTGCATTGTTGTAGGTCTCTATCTTTCCTCGATCAAAGATTGAAGAAAAACTTTATGAGCTGCCGGCCGCTGAGGCCAAAATCCACAACATCCTGAGTTTGTTCAGGGAGAACATCCAGCGCTCCATCATGGACCACCGACACATCACTCGCTGGCCCTCCAGTCCTGCCAGGAAGCCACTGGGCTGACCTGACCAGTGAGCTCTCTGGTGGGTCCTCTTGTTTGCTTTAACAACTCGGCTGACCCTGCATCCTTTTCATCAACACAGTCACCATCGCGGCATCCACAGACGGTGACTACATGCTCCGTCTGCTCGGCTTCTCTGCTTCCTCAACAGCTGGTTCACAAGTTCGCTGACAGACTTAGCTCCTCGCCACCGCCAGCGGCTCCATTTTTGCCTTGTATGGGGATTTGTGGCTCCCGTGTAAGGATTTTGGAGGCACAAATTTCCTAAAAAGTACAAGCTGAGTGGTTAGAGATGCTGTTTTATGAGCACATGGTTGCAGAGCTGTGAAACTCAAAGGGTGGTATAGAAATCAGAACCTGGATGCACAGCTGGATTGTTTGATTTAACTGTTTGTGGCATGAAAACAGTTTACAGGTGAACATCCGTGCAGGAGATTATGATGCATACGATGAGGTGAAGCCTTGGCGTGAGGATCATCTAAAAATGATGGAGAGCTGTCAAACATTCTTGGCTGAGGAACTGATTCGTGTCAGCTGTTTGCCTGCCAGGTGGAGAAACTGAGGAATGAGGAGCAGAAGAATGCAAAGTATGAAATGCAGCTTTGTACCGAGGCAGATGTTCCACATATCTCCAGCTAGCCCCACCTGTGATTTATTGAGATGTACTGGAAGTGGAGACCAAAGCAGACCTCGGCCCGTGTTACCTGGAAACGAGGATGGAAACGGGAGGAGGAAGGGTTTTTAGCATGACTAAAGATTCCCTCCTGTATGGATACGCAGCCTCATCACGCCTCCAGGAATGCGGTCCTGTAACAGAAAGCTGTGGACCCTATATTTAGGATGTGCTGGACGTGACGGAGCAGGCTCCACATGCCGATGATAGATTTTGTGTTTAAGGTCAAAGCCGGACCTCAGAGGAGTTCTTTCCACCCCGTGTTCTGCATCAAAACTTTGATCCCAGACAACAAAGATGAGGGAAAGAAGGAAGTGAGTAACCTTGTTAAACAGTTGGTCCTGACTGGGTGTGTGGGAATGTGCAGGGAGGAACTGATTAGACGAGATGTCTGGCCAAAATGTGCCTGGGCTGGTTGCGTGATGGGAGAGAAGGAGCTGCAAATCATCTCTGACGGCTGGCTTCAGATGTTTTCCACCAGCCTTATGTACCGAAAGTCAAACGAGAGGCCTTCCAAACACGTGATGCAGAAAACAACCGCCTGGGTTATTTCCTCAATGAGTCCCAAACCACTTTTCCACAGGAAGCTTCTTTTACCAAAAAACCATCACACTTAGTCAGGAGAACGTTTGGAGACCATCGAATTGATCTTATGGTGACGACCAGAAACCAAAAAAGAATAAAATTAATTCCTCTGAAGCAAAGTCTGCTTACAAGCGGAAGTTTTTACTTGTGATAGAGTTTTGTACATATTTTTTCCCCTCAATGTTTGGTTTCTATAGGCAGAATATGAGCATCAGAAAGTAACTGTGAGGGGAGAAACTAGTGTGTATCCACCTGCGCAATGCAGCAAAACGACAGAAAGTCCGTCTTCTTAGCCGATTAAAAGTTTCATTGAGCAGCTTCCTGCACTCCTGAGCAAACTTTTCCAAGTTTTACCCATCAACAGTTTGAACAGTTAAGGTGGTGTTTGGGGGGAGGTCCCCAACATGGTGTAAATATGTGGCTGGCACAGGGACTTCAGTTACTACGTGGTGATATTTAAGATGGACCACTTTAGGAATTTCATATTAAGAGGTCATTTCTTAATTTTACATGGTTTGTATTCATGGTTTCATTTTTATCAAATTTTATTTGTAGAAATAAAACTACTTTGAAGATCATCTGTGTTCTCATAATCATCTGAGGAGTCATGGCGTGGATCTGAGAGTGTAATTAAGTGTTACATTTCCCATATTACTGGAGTTTACCTGCAGACCTCCCTCTGAAGCGATTTCTCCCATCCCCGCTGGAGTCCTGATGGGGAAGGAGGAGATGCTGGGATCATTATGGAGGTGTGCAAAATGTTCAGACACAGGTGGATTTACCTGCCAGGGGTTTTAACGTTTTCTTTTGGTTATGCAGAGTAATACTTTAAAAGGAAAAAACTGTAGAATAAAAAATGAAGAATTCTCCAGATACCATATTTATGATCCTAACATCACCGGCAGCCTGCCCAGGATGTTAGCCTACCTACCTCTCGCCTGATAGCAGCTGGGATGAGTTCAGGCTCCCCCATCGCCATGGAGAAGAAACCAGTCACGACGTTACTGTCACATAAGCACACAGACCATTTCACCATCAAACACATTAGTCTTAAAAGGCAAAAAACTTTACCGAAGCCTTTCTCCTTCCGAGGTCTCTGCGAGACAGAATCACACACGATTTCAGTAAATAAAATATTTGTGTGCAACTCTAATTCAATTTGCTCTCATGATATGCATGAAGTACAATACGATAATTTAATTTACACATTTAACGTAACAGACTGCTACTCAACTACAATGCAAATTAATCATTTAAAAAACATTCAATGTGATTTTCTTTAACTTTCTGTCTCTGTTGATTTGCAGCTATGGTGAAAACAGAGATCTCCATTCTTTGTAAAGTTGCAAAACCTGCAAAATAGGCAGTGTAAAACAAAATTTCCCCCCCTGTAGACAATATATGAACAGAGGGATCATTTTAAAAATATATTATAGCTTTAATACAGGATATGTATATTTATACAATTCAAAATTCCCAATCTGTAGAGCCATTAATGAGCTTATTGATCCCTGTGGAAACATAAAATGTATGTTTGTTCCTCTGCATGAGAATCTGATCTGCAGGATTTACTAATTACCCACATTTCCTCCAGACTACCCAGAAGTCTGAGCCGTCTAATGATTTTCTAGACATTTAACTGAAGCTCCAGTGAAGAGAAACAGAGCAGCAGACAGTTTGGATCTTTTTATTCTCATGTCTTACGAGCCATTTGTCAGGTCAGCGGGGAATTATTTACTCTTTAGGCGGCACCGTGTCACTGTTTGGTGTTCATAGTCTACTGTTCTCTAACAGCTTCATTCAGTAGTTGGTGAGCATAAGCAGATCAGCTCAGATCTGGTATTTTCCCACATGTGCCAAACATCCTCTTACACCCAGTGTGTGGAGTTCAGATGAGAGGAGGCACTCAGAGCATCTGCAAACTGATGACTTAGATTTAAAGACCTTTATACACAAAGCTAACAATCGGCTAGCCTGAAAGGGAGCGTTAATGCGTCACTCACAAAATTGTTTAAAAATGTTTTTACAGCATGCAGATTTTAAATATTAAAAACAAAAACACAAGCTGAAAGAAATTGTTTAAAGAATGTCTTTGGATTTAAGAAACAACATGAGCAGGTAAAGCTCGTGGCTGGAAGCTCTTTTCTGCTCAAACAGATCACACATTTTTGTACCACATTTGATCATTTGTCTGAAAGCACACTTCTCTGCCACCTGCTGCTGTTTAGTATTTCTAACTGAGGGCAGACTGAAGCTACTGCTGCTGCTGAGAGGAAAACGTAAACCAGTTCAGCCTAACGGGAGTAGAGGGATTCCTGCGACACATGCCTGGTGAAATATCCACTCAAATAAACGCTCACTCCCCAGCCTCCAATATACATCTTTTTCTTTATTGAACGGACTGAAAATTATACAATATGAGAATGTAAAACATTCACTATGTGGCAAATGAGCAAGAAAAAACGTGTAAAAATAAGTGAAGAAGGGAGGCGGATGGATACGCGGATGCATGAAGGGGACCAAGATGAAGGGATCGCACGTCTTAAGATGCCTGAAGGAGAAAGACAAAAGGAGAAAAGATTGATACATATTAGTAAATGTTCCTTCAACACACTGAAAGACATCAGGAAACAAACGTTTCGGAATTTGAGGCAACTCCTCAAACAACTGAATCACAAGAAATGAGAAAGCTATCATTTCCCTCAGGGCGTCTGTCCATGTGATTATTAAAATTCTTGTTTATTCTGTTCCATAAAATCTATGTAATGTGTGGGAAAACCGAATGTAATGATGTGAATCTAATTGATTTTCCCACAGAATGTAGGCTCCTGAATGCTGCTCGAAGCAGAGACGTCTGTTACCTTTGCATGAGAAGCAACTGGCGAGATGTCATGTTGTGGACATGTACCGCCCAAAGTCATCAGTAAATTAGCGGGTCAACCCGGGTCCGGCGTTCACACCGCATGCCGATCAGAACCGAACCGTTTAAAGTCGATTTTAACCCGGGTCGCTTGCCGAGTCGATGGACGCGGGTCGACGCGGGTCGCTGAGCCTTTCACATCGGCATCAAAAGTCGATTGTACGCGGGTTTAAACGGGTTTTTTGACCAGTGTCAAAGGGGTATATGCCATTCAATCACAGAACAATGCTTACGCCAGGGCTATTGAGGACACCCACCCTACATGCACTGTGCTTTCATCCATCACATGCACTGGTGATTTCATCAACCCTGAAATACTAAGCTCGGGTGTGAGTAATATTTTACTCAACATTTGTGTTTTTGTTGTTCAATGACAGAACTGGTTGTTCAGCACAAGATGTCAAAATTTTAAGTTTTACTCTGAAATAAATATGTTGAAATGTAATGTTTTTAAATTGTTTTATTTTGCATGGATGTCCATTTATGACGAATCAAAATCTTGATATGTATGTTTGAATATGATGCAGTTTGTTGAAATTATCTCCAAAAACTATTTAATTACCATAATTCCTGTGAAAAGTCTCCAATTTGGAACATTTGCAAAATTCCCTAGCTAAAGTCCCACAGAAAGTTTCTGGAAATTTATCTGAATTTGTCCTCCTCCCTGTAACCCCATTTATACTACAATGCGTCATTTTCTCACTACAGTACATGCCCACCTCAATGTGCACACAGATGAGCAAGGAAGCTAAAGACTGTAAGACTTGTTTCACTGAGAACTTCATGTCCATCAGATATGCAGCTGAACAAGCTGAATCTATAATCATAGTTATTTCTGGGTCATATTATGGCTTAAAATGGATCCAATATTCTTTGTAGGTTTACTCAAAGTCACCATGTTGTCTGAAACCCAAACTTTAAAAATATTTAGAGCAACAACACTCGGTAAACCATTTCTATTCACCTCATTGTTCACTTTCAAGTTTTCTTTTTTTGTCACAGCATTTCAGTCATTTATGAAAAATAAGTCTACCATGAGGTTTGAAAATATGATGCGACTTCGCAGCTGAGTGTAGTTATCACTGTATGAATGACTGTTGCACAAGAAGGATGACAGGAATTATGACTGAGGTGAGTGGATTAGTGAAACCGTGGACACCATAGGTTAGAAATCAGGATTAGGTGTGTTGTGTAACACTATCATTTATTGCACTGCTTTTAGATTTTCTAACTGAAACTTTTTAAATAGCAAATTTAAATTAACAACAATCATTTCCTATTTTATTGGAAACTACAGTAAATATAGGAAGCGTCTAATGTTTCTCATACAACAATAAACAACAAGCAGCAGAGCAACCCTTTCAATTCTGCCATGACTATACACAAAATGAGTTTCTTTATCAACTTACCTGATATTTTCTGAGAAAACTGAGATCGGTGTTGTCATCCAGAGGCGAGGAAGACATGTCAACTTGGACATATGGGTTCAGCTCAGCCACCCGAGGGCACACTGCTTCCACCCTATGAAAGCAACATAAGAGACAAACTAGGCATGACCCAACAGTGACAGAGACAGAGTCAATGTACATAGACAAAAATCTCCAGACTCTAGTTCGTTATGGACCACATGATCAATCAGATATTTTAGCTTCCAAATAACAAGCCTAATCAGTACTTGATGAGTAGACAGAAAAATAATCAGCATGTCTACAATTTAAAACAGGGGTGCCAAACTCCAGTCCTCAAAAACCACTGTCCTGCTGGCTTCTGACGTTTCCCTGTTCCAACACACCTGCCTCAAATGAAATGGATCCATTAGCTTTCTTGTCCATTTCTTCACAATGACCCGTTAATTCAGTCAGGTGTGTTGGAACACGGGTTACCCCCATAAGTAGAATAAGAACCATACATTCACATTAAGACAGGAGTTGCAATACAGAACATGACTTTTGTGTTTGTCAGTGCAGCTTAACAAATGGTTTATAATATAGCAATAAACTATATGAAATCTTTCTGTATCAGTGTAACATTTCATTTTATCAGCATCAGCAAACCATAACATCATAAACCACATGGTTCTCAGTTTCAGACAGCAGCAGGTTCAGCATCCTGTCCAGGTAAATGCACTAAGGGTGTCAGATAAGCTAAGGTCATGTAAGTCTAATCAGTTTACAATCAATCATCTGTAGTGGATTCTAAGTAGACTCCTATTATCAACAATACCAAGTAGTTTTTATTCTATTTGGTGTTATGCTACAAGTTAATATTTTGCATCTATTCTGTTTGCATGGGGTCTGTCCTCCACGTAGAGGGAGATACAGCAAGTAAAGAAAGGGGAAGTTAAGGTTGTTCTGAAAGTAGTGAGGAGATTGAGGAAAATTATGCGTGGGAACTGTTGATCATGTAGGCGCCCACCAAGATGGTTTTGAACATCCCAAAATTATATGCTGTCCCTCATAGCAGGTTTGAGGACCAGAGTTTGATACCTGGCGTTTAAACTAATATGTAAGGATCACTTTCTCAATTAATTTCTCTTATTTGGCCAAAGCATTCAAGTGTTGGCTACAACTGTTTTAACAACACTAAAGTTAAATATAGCAGTGTAGCACCACTTTAACATGAAAATATCTCAAACGGTTAAAATGTTTATATTAAATTCATTTAATTGTATGAACATACAGCTGCATTGAATGACTATCTTTTGGAAGAATGGGGTTAAAACACTCCAGTAGTGGATTCTCAAGTCCATTCCAACACGTAAACAACATTAATCCACAAAAATCTAAAGACAGTAACATTAGTCAACACATCTGTAATGGATCACAACAATTAATCCTTGTGGCATGCATTACCTCCTTCTCTGATTCAATACATCATCTTTGCGAATAAAAAAGTTGCAGCCAAGATCCCAGGTCTCACACAGCTTTGTGTCATGAAGATTGACCATCTGTGCAGAAAATAGGTTACACGCAGATTACTGTACATCATCTGTTTCGCAGGATGTGGGATATCGCTGGGTTTACAGAACAAACTTACCTTGACACCAGCCAGGACGATATTCTTTGCTGTAAAACAAGAAGTGAAATAGATTTGTGTCACATCGAAGTTTGAATAAATAGTGCTGTCATGCAAAAAGGTTTTTGTTGCCTACCGATTTCTATTCCCAGTGATCCCATTCCACTAAGAAATACTGAGGACTGGGCCATCTGGTGCATAGCACTGTCTCCGAGCACATATCGCTGGCGGCTGGATGGAGAGACGAGGTAGACAAGAGTGTAGTGAACTGAGGTACAGTAACCGCACCGACTGTTGCAAGCAGAGCAGTCACAGCATTTCATTTCCTGCCTGTCATCATGCTACCTGTAGTCTTAAGTTAATTAACTAGAGATTACACTGGAATGCCAAAAGGTAGACTTGCCTGTAAAGAGCGTCATCAATCTCCATCGAGTCTGCAGCCATACTGGGAGGGGAAAGGGAATCCTGCCGTTTTGGAGAGACCGAGTCTACCTAATAAAAAAAAAAATGAACATTTAAAAGAAAAAAATATGGACATTGATCAACACTGCAAGCACCGTAATGATTATAAAAACCAACGCCCAGTTGTGGGTTAGCTATATGGCTAACTGTTAACACCAGCTGAATGTAAGCGGCTTTATTGAATTTACAATTGTCAGTCCCACGACAAGAGGAATGGGTCGTCTTGAACTATTGGCCGCCAGTAGTGTAACAGTTAAAAACGAGCGAGCGTTAATAACTCGCTATGGAGGAAAGCTCAACGTTAGCGGCTGCAGCTAGCTAGCGCAGAAAGGCTCTACTGCCTGGTGCCGGTTGCGAGGACACTTTTCATGAAGTCGCTGAAAGTGATGACACTTATGTTCGGTTACATAAAACTCCTCATACAAACCAGTTGAATTAGGCAAGAAAATCTCCACCAAACAATATATTTAATAGCCTTTTAATGGCGTTAGAATTAAACAAAATATCCTACGTAGATACCTGACAGGTTGCAGGACGAGATACGGCGAATGAATGGCTGTGACTGGTTAAAATATGCAAGCGTTTCCGGGTTACCGCAATCACATGACCTATGCCATCCAATGACTTTATAGTCTTTTTTTTTTCAAGAGCTTTGCAAATATATCTCATATATTTTTCTTTTTTTTATTATCAAGATTTTGTTAATTAGATTTGAAAATATACAAAGTATTGATATTTAATTTTATTATGCACTATGTTATACATAACAGATAAAGATAACAGGGAAAATAGTTGAAGAGTAGAAGTTGTCAAGTTAGAGGAAAAACATCTGAAACTGTCAACATTCATGACACTTCTGAGCCAGGAAGAGCCTAATGTAAAATAAAATGTATATGTCTGGGGTAGCATTCTTAATCATTTGGGATTTGAGGAGTGACACCTCCATCAATCGGATTCGGTATTTGGTGGTATAAACCCGAAAGCAACTGGTTGTGCAAGCACTGACTTCTATTTTCCTGATAATACAGACAATGAAATGTGTTTTAACACTTCTTCACTCTCTCTGTAGTCATCCATGATTATATGTGTAATACAGAAAACTTCCAAGCTGTTGGTATGTTGGATGTCAGTGTTGTGTAAAGAAACTTTGCATTGTAGACTTTGGGAATCTAGAGATTGCTGAACCGGTCCGAACTGGAGAAACAGAACACTAACATGTTTGAAGAACCAAAGGTCAACAGCCAAGTAAAACATTTACACCTGTCAGAGCCCAGTTTTGGGTAAAGCTGAATCAAAAACACAACACAATTTCAAACTTCCGCATTGTGGTGTGCAATTTTGTATTTTTTACATCTTTGCATCTTTGTATTTAATTTGATTTGCTTTGAAATGCAGATGGCCTCAATTTCCACTTAATCCTGGCCTAAGAGATTTTGTGAGCTGTTTTTGCCCCTTTACCTCTAGACAGCACAGACACACTCCCTTTGATCATATTGGTCAAACTCACAATGGAACCTCCCCCTGAAGTGAATCCAGAACTGCACACATGCCCACAACAGACCTAAAACTCCAAAGTAGCACTTTCACCTCGTTGATAGCTGCCCATAGGCTCAGGCTCACCCTCTGTTGGCAATGTGGAGCAGTCGTGTAGCACTACATCAGCTCCAGAGGATCGCTGCAGCTCCTTTTAGAATAAACGGGAGTGTGACAAGTGAAGCGCTGAGGGAGATGTCATCCCTGCCAAGGGTGTATGTCACCCGACAGATCCCACCCGAGGGCCTAAAGATCCTCAGAGAATCTGGACAGTGAGTCAAAAAAGTCTATGTCATTTAAAATATGTGTGTTTTTTATTCTTGTTTGTTCTTTTTTTCTCCTTTTTTAAAAAGACATGTTAGATAATTAATTAAATGCCTGATGCGTGCAATCTTAAAAGAAATCTCCATGAAGTCTGAATGCCTGCTTTGTAAAGTGTATTATTTACTCTGAGTAAACAGGACAGTTAATGTTTTCCAGTAGGTTGGTAATGCTTGTTGTCCGTTGGATATTTCCTCACATAAGTGCTAAGCAAATATGACTGGATCTTAGGAGCCTGTAATTCTATTGAAAAAATATGTGTAATACACCGACCACTTCTGCGCCTGATATAGAAATGTGTCAGATCCTTTATTTTTACTCCTAGAGTACATTTTGAGTTATGGGACTCAGATGATGTCCCTGTGCCAAGAAAGGAGCTGCTCCAGAAAGTCAAAGGTGTTGACGGTCTACTCTGCGTGCTGACTGAAAAAATTGATGCAGAATTGTTGGATGCTGCAGGTCTGAGGATAATTTGCTGACTAGCTTAAATTTGAAGGAGCCTGGCTGTTAACTGATGCATGATCTTGCATGTGTGACATTTCCCTGCAGGCCCAAATCTGAAAGTCCTCAGTACCATGTCTGTGGGGTTTGATCACTTATCTTTGGAGGAGCTGAAAAAAAGGTGGTTCATATCTTTCTGGTTCAATAGCAAACTTTAAAGTCAGTAGGTGTATCATAAAAAAGCACATATATGTGTAATATTTCTGCAATATTTTTGTCTTCCTGCAGAGGAATACGCATAGGTTATACCCCTGAGGTTCTGACAGATGCTGTTGCTGAGCTGACTGTAGCTTTGCTGCTCACAACTTCCAGGAGGCTGGTTGAGGCCACACACGAAGCCAAGACGTAACATTAAAGATATGCTCACACACACATATGCTCAAAACTAATAATGCACACTGCTTCTAAGTTCATCTTGTTTGTATCAGTGGGGGCTGGGGTACATGGAGAACTCTGTGGCTTTGTGGATATGAGCTGGCCAACAGCACTGTGGGTATTGTTGGTCTAGGAAGGATTGGTACGTATAGGAAATTTGCATTATAGTGTCACAGAGTCACTGCATCTTTGAATTTGATTTTTTTGGTGTGTTTGTGTGTGCGTTTAGGTGTGGCTATCGCAGAGCGTCTGGCACCATTCAAAGTGAAGAAGTTCATTTACACAGATGTTGCCCCCAGACCTGAGCTGGCCAGTGCTATAAATGCAGAGTACGGTAAGGAGGGGACTGATAGTCACTGAGCTAGCAGGTTATCCTGTTATGTGGATGGCAAATTAATTGAAAAGGCTATAAAGCAGTGTTATTCTATGACAGATACACACAGAATTATTGTTATCAATTGTGTAAAAAGTAAAAATGAGCTTCTTAAAATGTTTTTTTTGCTGCCATCCAGCCTCAAACTCTGGTGTGATAAAATGGCTATAATAAAAAGGATATGTGTAGATGTAAAAGAATCTTAGAAAAAAATCTTAATTTTTATTTTTAATATGATAATATTGTTGATCCCGTGTCTTATTCCAGTGTCTATGGATGAGCTGGCTAAACAGTCAGATTTCCTGGCTGTATGCTGCGCTTTGACACCAGAAACTGAGGAGATCTGCAACAAGGACCTCTTTTCCAAGATGAAAAAAACCTCCATCTTCATCAACACAAGCAGGTACTCCAAAGACACACACATCAAAAACACCTCAATGCATGTTTTCACAATGCTCTCTCATAAAAGAAATCTCCAAGAACAACTCAAAACAGCTCATCATTTCTTTTAAATTACTAATTAACAGACATTTTATTCAGGTTATTTCCACAATGCTGTGTCTGATATTAAGTATCGAAAGCAAAGGTAGCTGAGTAACAGGAGTTTGATTTAAAAACACCAAAGCAACACATGCAGTACCTGTGCTTGTCGATAAGTTTACTCTCTCTGTCGTGTCAGAGGTGGGGTGGTGAACCAGGACGACCTGTATGAGGCTTTGTCCACAGGGCAGATAGCAGCCGCGGGATTAGACGTCACTGTCCCTGAGCCCCTTCCCACCAGCCACCCACTGTTTACTCTGAAAAACTGCGGTGAGTCCGTCAGATATTTCTACTGGCTTCATCACAATTTTCTGTTGTGTTCTTCCAGTCATTTTCCATTGATCTTTGGTTTAAAATCTCTTGTCCCCACAGTGATCCTTCCACACATAGCCAGTGCCTCTTACACAACTCGCAACGCCATGTCCGCCCTGGCAGCCAATAACCTCCTGCTCGGTCTGCAGGGCAAACCGTTGATCAAAGAGCTCAAACTCTAAGAAGAAACTGGATCCAGCCTGAGAACTGATAAAGCGCTGGAGAATCAATTTAACCTCCATGTGTAATGTAATGAAATAAATCCAGGTAGTTGTTTGTAATCTTTTTTGCTTTTGGCACGCACACTCAATATGCACATCCAAATTCATTTGTCCTTTAGCTATTCTGTGCATTTTCAGACAATTAGGACCAGAGAAACTGGATTTAATTGGTTTTATTCAGTCTATACAGTAACTGATACTTTACAGTCTTCATGACTTTCAACAGTAAAGAGACAAACATTAAACCATCTCATGGCTACACTGTGTCACAGAAACAGAAATCATTCAGTTTTGGCAGATGAACAAAAGCCTGGCTTTTCAAGCTAGAAGGCTTAAGGCAGTGACGTATTGAATCAGTTGAGGCCCCTTGAAATATTATTAAAAATCTGGCATATTCATATAGAATGGTAGTACAGTTCATGCATTTTCCGGAGATTCACAGGAACAGTTTTTGAGGACAGCACCAAACAAGATTCTTCCCGGCAGGATCCTTTTTTGTGAAGCATGGAAATCGATTTCAGAGGATGAGGTCTTGTCTTTGCCTCACCCGCCATGAATGTCAGAAGAGCACAATCGTTACCTCATTCTGCAGTTCGAGAGATAGTTGGCCGATGGTTAAATGTCAGGTTGCAGATTCAGCCATCAATCTCTGAAGCCAAACTACAAAAACTTCCACTGATTAAATGTCACGAGTAGCAGATTCAGCAGTGGGTAAGCTTGTGTTTAAAGAGGAAGGGTCCAACTTGGGACTTTTTTCTGGAATAAAGTCTCTAGACTTCTTATTGATGTCTCAAATAAAGTTGTTGTACTCAGCTGGCTAACAGTGTAGTGACTCTGTAACAGTGACTGATGCTACAATACACCAAGCAGATACAGTACAAACAGGGAAATGTATTTTTTATTTCAGTTAACCTATAATGCTGCATGAACAATAATATCTGTTAAACTCTAGACCAATAAAGTGGCTTTTATTTACAAGCTACAAAAGGTGAAGCACTTTGATGTGAAATAACTGAACATGATGGGGTTTTCTTTGTGAGGCTAATTTCCACTGCTTCCCAGAAAAGCCCCTGTGAAATGTGGAGTCCTCAAATTTACAGTATATGGCAACAATTTATGTAGACAATCAAGTACTAAAGTAATTATACAGGTTTTAAAGAGGTCCAAACTCCTGAAATTAATACGCAAAAAAAGAAAAAAAAAAGTAAAGTAACAATATTTTTGTTTTACAAAAACAAACATCTGCATTTGAAATATTCCTTCACCTTTAGTGAAAACTCCTGGCTTACTAGAGGTCACCGCATGAGATCATTGCAACACACTGTCAAATAATTCAGTATTATAGTAAACATATTAATCATATAAAAGGTTGATTTGTCAAAGTTTTTCTGTATGATGCAACATTACATGTACTGTAGACAACATGTAAAAAGCATTTGTGGTACAGTAGGAAAGCTATATAAATATACTTAGTGATATGCGAGTGTCTGTTTCAAGAGAGAAATAATATAACTGGCCATAAATGTGCAATATTCACTTTTCTAATAAATAATTTCCTAAAGCTCCACTTTGTTGCTTTTAGAAATTATAAAAGCAACACCTACCAGAGAAACTTTGCACAATTTTTACTATCATAACCCACTATAAACTGAAGTGTGACACAAACTAAGATGCATTTCCCTGTCAAGCTCCTATGTAATTTAGTACTACAATGACATTGTTATTCAATATGATTGTTTAGTAAAAGAGGAAAAAAGGCAGAATGAAAATGTACTGTATTTTTTCTGTATTTTTCTGAATAAGAAATGACCCTTCATATTTTGTCCTAATTATTTTTTGCTCCTCTTAACAGTGCAGCTGCATTTTTACTTGAATGAGTTGTGTACAAACCGTGGAAGAGTAATTCAAAGTTTTATGCGACAAAGTTTCAAGTACCAGATGTTTGGAAGCGACTCTGTTATTTACACTGGCTTGCGAAGTAAGGCCCCATCAGTACAGCAACATTAATTTAGGCGGCAAATAGAAATACTCAATATTAATTGGGCTAAACAACAATATCATTGATCATTATTAATGTGATTCGACTTAAAGGCAACTGGAGGGAGTGAACATCTCATCATTTTGATTTGATTTAGGGATGAATATGCACAAAAAAATATCCATCAGTAGATATAAAGAAAATGCAGAGCATTTATATATGAATCATTCCTTACCTCTTTTTCTGTTGAATAATGCTTTTAATGTTTGTTTCCTAAAGTAAACACTTACTCATTTCGCTTGCCGATATTTTACTCACATTTTAACTGCACCACAACAGCATAACAAAAACATAAAACACCTCGTCCTCTGCAGGCTACAGTTCCATGTAGCTACAGAATTCAGCATTATTACCTGCAGCACTGACTCTGACTCCATCTGTTTTTGTTTTTTTTTGTTTGTTTTTTTGTAACAACATCACATATTATGCGCACCCCCTGTGTCTTTTTGTATTTACAAACATACAGGATCTGGAAAACAAACTGAATCAGTTGTCCAAAGTCCTATATGAAAGCCTGCATACTGAACAAGGCACAGCTAATTGTACAGTTGTGAGAACTCTGTGATGTTGCGGCTACATGTTGTACAATTACATAATGCAAACACTTCACTTAAAATGTATCATATCTGCTTTTTAGTTTAACTTAAAATCCCCTCAAAGTGATCACTTCAATCTATGTTTTGTTTCTAAAGTCTGGAAAGCAGGGCCTCAACCGGCCTAACTCACAATGTACAAAGTCCACGTTCTGCATGATGAAAAATCTTCAGAATAATCTCTTGATTTTCATACAGGGAGTTACTGAATATACTACAGTCAACAAAATACAGTACAATAAATCAAAAAGATTCTGGCATGCCCTGCATTGCTGTCATTTTCTGCAGAATAAACGGGCTGACAGCATGAGCTTGTCCTGAAAAACAGCGTCTACATGATTATCCCTTTCTTTGGTCTGCGATCAGGACTGGTTGTTTACGAGCAGATGACGAGACCAAACAGGTCTGTCAAAGCTGACACTAAATGTTGGCACTCTTCTTCTCCCCTGCTCCATTCATGTCGACCCTACAGCAGAGAATTGGACATGTTGTTGTTCTGCCAGCGCAGACATGTGGTTTTGGAATGCTTGTACAGGTGCGAAGACTGGCTGAAGCGTTTTCCGCACTTCAGACAGGCGTAGGGTTTCTCTCCTGTGTGCACGCGGATGTGCTTCTTGCAGTCGGTCAAAGTGAGGAAGGTTTTGCAGCAGATCTTGCAGGCGTATTTTCTTGCCCCTTCCACCACCAGGACGTTATGCTCTGAGAGAGCCTTCTTGCACTTTGACAGAACGTCTGCTGAAGCTCTGGTGAGCTGAGGCGGGAGTGAGGTCGGCCTACCAGTGCTAATCTCATACCCACCGCTCTCGTTGAGCAGCAGCGGACTGGTCAGGTTTGAGGAAGAGGAGGCAGCATCCTGAAGAACTCCGCCCACTGTTTCTCCTCCTATGCCGTTGGTGATTTTTGGAGCAATACGTCTGTAGTTTGAATAACCCAAAGCGGGGGCAGCCGCCTGTCCTGGTCCTCTTGACGGTCGTCCCAAGGAGTGAAGCCCCAGACTGGAGCGCTGAAAATCAAAACCAAAGGGATCGACTCCTCCACGTCCTTCACTTGCACTTCCACTGCTTCCTCTGGCGTTTCCCAAGCCGTCATGAAGTGGGCGGAGAAATATCGACTCAGCCTGCAGGTTCTCTCCAAAGCTGCTTCTATTTTCACTGCTGAGTGGACCCGACGGGAGAAGAGATGAAGAAGCAGAGCCAGATGGTCCGGCAGCATCCTGCCTCAGCAGAAAGCGATGAGAGACTGCATCTCCAGTCGTTGTGTTGGGAAGGTCATCCTCTCCAGAAATCAACCCAGACCCACCGCTTCCAAAATCCTTCGGACTGAGGAAGCTGGAAATATTGAAACCAGGCTTTCCACTAAGTACATTATTACAACCGAAACTTCCTGTGACACCGGTGCTGCTTCCCATGCTGCCCTTGAGGAGGAGCTGGGAGCTGGACTGGAGCAGAGAGTCAGAGCTGGGCTGAGGCTCAGAAGTGAAGCTGCGGTCGCTACTCTCTGGACTCAACTCCACCTTTTCTTCCTCTTCCTGGCATCCCGGTTCAGCCGGATCGCTGCCTTCTGCTTGGGATGTGACATCACTGTTTTCATCCGCTGGCTCAGGGGAACTGAGCGGCTCTCGTTTAACCACCACCTACACAGAGAAAAAGGGAGCTCTGTTAAAGGCCAGGAAAGATTTAGAGGTAGATTTATGAACTATCAGTTTTGTTTCTTTCAACCTGGACCTATTTTCTAGCATGAAACACGATCATTTATCCAGACAGTTTTGATGTAACTTGAACTCCTTTGGGAGATATTTAGATCCACTCTCGATCAGCATACATCCAATATAATGGGAGTGAACAGGGCCAGCTCGCGCAGCCTCTAAATACGACAATTTCTGCCACAAAACTCCTTCATTTCACCGATCTGTTGATATGAATCACTGGTCCGATCCCTCTGTGAGCACCAAGAGGCTCAGGGATGCCTTTTTGTGGCGATCCTTCATTATTTACAGCCATTACAGGCACTCTGATGCAGCCTGGAAGTGACGTCATTGAAGTCCTTACTCACAGTTAATGGCTGTAAACGATGGCAGATCACCACAAAAACGCAACTCCAAGCCGCTCTGGGCTCACAGAGGGATCAGACCAGCGATTCCTAACAACACACTGGTGAAATTAAGGAGCTTTGTGGCAGAAATGGACTTATTTAGAGGCTGTGCGAGCTGGCCGCGAATGGATCTAAATATCTCCTGAAGGAGTTCAAGTTACACCAAAACTGTCTGGGTGAGTAAACGATTGTATTTCATACTAGAAAATAGGTCCAGGTTGAAAGAAAACAAACTTCTCCTTTAAGATGTTCCATAAAATGAACCTGAATAGAGAATAAGGCATTTTTACCATTAAACGAATATTGTATTAATCACACACCTACATCTTGATTGGAAGCTATTTTTACCTTCTGTTCTTCTTCTTCAACATCCTCCTCTTTTCCTGATTTTATCTTCACAGCAGCTATGTTTTCCTGATGATCCGGGTCACCCATATCCTCTTCCTTGTTCACACCGCCCTGCATTCTCCCCAAGTTCTTCCCTTCACAGTGTCCGCTGTCCGACTGGCTTGGCATCTGTGGGTCGTCTTGAGCCACAGCTACTAACCCAGTGATAGCTGGATCCAACTTGGACTCATCCCCCATCTTGTGAGAGTCGGGTGAGAGAAGTGCTCCCTCCTCTCGCTCTGCACTCACACCGTCGTCCCCTAACAAGCCCATGTTGGGCGCAGAGGGGCGCTGCCTTTGTCTGGGCCTCTCCTCTGAAAGTCCCAGAGTGAGGGAGGGTTTACGCTTGTGGAAGCGTCGGATAGGGAAGGATGCCTTTTGTTCGACCCCTCTGCCTCCAACTCCGTTCTCCTGCATCCCTCCCAAAGCAGAGCTCACCAAGCTGAGGCCCAGCTGCTGGAGCAAGAAAGAGCGCTGCAACTTTGACGTGGCCGCGCTGGATGCAAGGTTAGCGTTCGCTGCTAAGGTGGGATTCACTGCCATATCGGCCACCTGCTGCTGCTGCCGGTGCCTCTGCTGCTCCTGCTGAGGGTGGTGATGTGTGTTCCTGTCGGACGAGGGGGACATCGGCAGGGTTCGTGTGGTCAGGTAGTGCTTGCAGGCCTTCACCACGTTGTTGAGGTGCAAATGTGAGGCAGCAAGGAGGACGTCCATGACGTTGCTCTCCCCCAGCATCAGTGTTGACGTGTACATCATGTCAACCAGAGCAGCGAAAGCTTCGGCAGTCACCACCTGTAAAGACACAATGTTTATTATCATGTAATCAGCTCAAAGTGGCGACGCGGTTATTATTTAAGTCCAAACCTCGCTGTCCAGCTGGATCATGTTCATGCTGGAGTCCCCCTCTGCCACAGTGAAGAGCGCTCTGAAATGAGTGCTGCATGCCGCAAGGACTGAGCGGTGCGCCTTGAAGTGTCGGCTTCCCACCACGATGACACAGTCACACAGCTGACCGTGCACGCGCTGGTAGTTGAGCTGCTGGAAGATCTGCTCAAAGTGGCCAGGGAAATCCATGGCCCTAAAGACACAATAGCAAACAAAACAAAGAGGATGAGGCAAAGTCAAATGATACAAGAGTTGAAGCTTATCAGTCAACACAAAACATTTTCCTGTTGCTTTTGAAATATGAAAAAAGCTGCAACCTAATCAAAACACAAACAGCAACTGTAGGATCTTTAGGCCCACTTTATTGCTTAAAATGATGATAAAGGACCTTTATTGAGAGCAGACACTTAGAATTAAAGCTGGAGTTTCAGTGTTTGCACAGGTGAAAGCTAATTTGATTAGTTTGATAGCAATGTGACAAACGTGTTATTTCTGGATTCAGTAACTTCTCAATGAGGGCCTACAAAATATTCAGGCTGCGAGAAAACTATTGCCTTCCAGCTGCTTAAATATGTTGTTGCTGAGCAATAAAGAGAGAAATAGCGCATATTCACGCAAGACGAGCCGTGTATACATGCATAGGCGAGTAGTTAATCATTGCAACTGTAGGCTACTGATAATAACACAGTAGCTACAGAGGACACCCAGCCTTATGGGAAGCTAGCAACTCTGACTGGTCGACACATGACCACATAGATAATTCGAGTACAGTGACCTAAAATAGCATTTCGTTGTGTTTACAGGGAGACCATAAAGTTAATGTTGACATAGCATTACCTTAAATCTTTCGAGAATGTTTATATAACGAAGCAGAAAAAGTCCTATTCAGAAGCTGAAGAGGCTAAAATTAGCTGGCTGCAACCCAGCAAACTCCCTGCTAGCTAAAGCACCAACGGCGGCATACGGTCCCTCGGGGCGACCCGCTTTCCTCTATCGAAACCTTTTCCCCACAAAATGTCCCCTCAAACGGAGCTCCAGATAGCTAACAAACGCCTGCCAGTGTGTCCGACATCCTCGGCGGTCCACTTCTTTGCAGTTTCCTTGCACTGTCTGGATGGTTTTGTTGCCTGAGATGTGCGGTGTCACGGTGAGCATTGGTGTGGACAGACAGATGGACACGTCTGTCAGTATCACGGCCACAGATACAAATAACCCCCGAATAACATCATTATTACTACCATAAACCCCGTTGGCGGCAAGATGCGTGTGTTATATTTTCCAACAATTGCCCTCACTCAGACGGTTTTTCCAACCAGACTCACGGGGTGGCGCTGTGTTCCACTTTCTTGAATGGACGTGCTGCAGATTCACATATTAACCACAAGGTGTCGCTGCTGCGATATGAGGGCCATCTCCAGCGCCACAAATACAAACATCACCCATTCACCTTTTAAATTATTACCTTTATCTGGCTCCTACAAAGCGACTGGCAATGATTTGTATTCCTTTATATATGTGTGTAGCATAGAAGTGGTTTGGACATCATTTTGTAATTTGAACTAATTCAGTATAAATATGATTCGTATTTCGTGTCTGGCTGTATATATTTAAAATTGAATATGATTTAAATAGCTTTTTTTACTCTTCAAAAGAATATCAATTTATGAAAATAAGGTAGGCTACGTCTTTGTTTCCCTTTGTAGTTTGGAGAGTCTGCAGACAATGGCAACATGTTGAAATGTTTGGCTTTTGATCGATCCTTAAAAAGATGTATTACTGTCAGGGATTTAGATTTGCCTGGACCTAACTCAAAAAAATAAAGTAAATAGTCTAGCATCAGCTGATGGAGTAGATTCAGCAACGTTATGTGCCCAACTTATATGGCCACCAGTCAACTGAATATATTTAATAATTCAACAAATAATCTCCACAAGATCTTGGCAAATAATCAAAGCATATCTGGGCATAAATGCAGCAACATTGCATGAGCATAAACTTATCCAAAGGATGCCAAGGGGGATTTGTGTCATAATAAAAAAAACACACATTTGTAAATAATCTGAAGGAGTGGATAAACATTGATGGTTGCTTGTCTCTATGTTAGGCCTATATGGACTGATGACCGTCCACCTTAAATCCTTAATTGAAATAAAATGTATTCTAATTTGCAATATCAATGTTTTGCATTTGAGAACAATGAACTAAATTTGATCTAGTTGACATAACAAAGCTTGCTCTGTTTCCTGGTGGTACTGGTGTAACCCACGTATATGTTGGCTATATGTTTACTCCTCCACATAAAATTATCCTTACATTCTGAATTAGGTAATCAGAATTCAGTTTTTATTTTAAAATCACAATTTATTGTATTAAAATCCGAAAAGCGTCAAACATACACACCTTTTCCCTGGCAGTTTCCTCTCCATATTCCACTACAGTAGGGGGCGATCATGCATATTTTATATAGTTTGGGAGGCACCAAGGTGAAGTAAGAAAGGAGGCGGCAAGTCTCGCGTGAAAACATATGACAACTGTCATGGCTGCCTCCTGCTCGTTCGTGTGTTGTGAAGAGGAGAAGGAATCCGACAAAGCCGTCGTTGGTGACTATCTCTCATTGTGTCATACTTGAAATAAAAAAATAAATAAAAAATAGAAAGATTTTGTAACATTAGAATTACTGTTATGGCAGTGAATATTGTGTTCTGTCAGCGGTGGTGTTAAGATAGTGGTGTGCATTCACACGTGGGTGCTCGATCCATCGCTGAATTCAATCAGGGGCCTTTCCCAGAATGCAGGTTAATGTTTTACATTGATAGTTTTATCGAATATTACCCACTTGCTTAAAAATGTTAGCTTTTGTCAGTGGTTGCCATGGTAATTGCTAATTGTTGTGGTTCTCAAAAGATACTCAGAGATGACTGAACCAACCCGCAGCAGCTGTTTGGAACAGAAAATCTCAAGAGTTGCTCACCTCAGACAACCCAGAGTTTGTTTTTTAGACTCAGAGTTCGGTGAAAACTCCTTTCTGGAACAGGCCCCAGGACTGTAAATCTCTTGAGTTGTGAACGAGTATTCACAAAACATTGCACAAATTAGCCACTAACATGTTACCATTGTTTTTCGCCTACACAGTCCAGTTTTCAAATGGCTTTGTCAACAATGCAGAAAAACTGGATTTCAGCATGTACAGGAACGCAGATGAAAATAACCCAAAGAAAAAGAGCAGACAGATGCTGGTGAGGAAGACAGGCGGATCGATGGCGAGATGTTTATTTACTGAACAGGTTGTGATGGTTTATGCTCAGCGCTGTTATTCATCTGTTGCAGGTTGCAGAGTCAGACAGGCTGTGTTATGTCGGCCAGAACTTTGGCGGGGCATCACTGAAATGCAACAGTCTTTGCAAGTTGGTGAACGTTGGATGTTTGGAAATATTTCTTCTTGATGGCTTATAATGATAATAATATGGCTGATCTTATTGGTTTCTTCAGATATTATGTTGGAGTGCTGAACAGGCAGACCATGCAAATGGAAGTACACAGCGCTCAGCTGTTCAATATGCAACCTATAATACCAGGTAAAAGGAAAGCACATGTTAGCAGATATTGATAGTGTTTGTAACATAAATGCATGCACCAGATCAAAATTTGCTCTGAAATTTGTCTTTTTGCAGTTTTAACTTCTCTGATTTTGCCAACAGGGGAAGCGGCATCGGCGGCAAAACCTCAAGACACTACTCAGTCCTACAGAGACAAGGTACAATGATCTCTCCTTTTGTTCATATTCAAGTAAAAACAAAGCTGTCTTTGAATGAGAAACTAATTTTTTTTTTAGGTTGACTCACTGATTGAGGCCTTTGGCACCAACAAACAGAAGAGAGCTCTGACCTCTCGTAAACTGAATCAGGTGGGCAGCGATGCCCTGCATCAAGCAGTGGCTAAAGCTGCTAGCACTGTGATTGACAGCAAGGGTCTGGAAGGCAAGCTGCTTATGTTTTTGTCTTTGTATTGTTCCATCACTTCAGTCTCATGTACCTTTTTTTTTTGAACCACCAAATCTTTTTCCCTCAGCTCTTCAGAAGGAGGTGGCTGAGACGGAGTCCCAGGCAGCTCAGGCTGCCCACCTGCCTCCTTGCAATGCAGATGCAGACAAGCGAGAAGACGTCTACCCGTTCGATAAACGTATCTTTTACTCACTCTGCTGCCGTGTGTTTGTGCGATCGAGAGAATGTAGATGACACTGTTAGAGACTGCAGTCGAGTTTGTCTTCGCCCTTGATTGACTTGTACAGTCCTGAGTCCAGAAGAATTTGCCGCGTTGGAGCTGGCTGGTTCCAAAATGGCATCGCTCACCCCAGAGGAGATGCAGAAGATGAAGGATGAAGGAAGGTGGGCCAACAACGACCTGAAACTTTTTGGGGCTTGTTTAAGACGTGTTTTCATTCTGATGTTTTTGGGCTTTTTTAAACCGAAGGTACCAGTGTGTTGTGAAACATCTGGAGAACATGGCATCTGTGGGCGAAGCCAGAGACAGAACATCACGCTGTGCCTTTTATCTCCTTATGCTGCTCAAATTGGCACGGCAGAAGAACGTCCATCGCAAGTGTGAGTAATGCTTTCTTCGATCACATAAAGCACTGAAACACACTTCTCCAGCACACTGTGTCAAGGTGCAGAAATGGAAATGTAAAAAAGTCCACTGCGTTAAAAAAAACAAGTCTTCATCCCTCTGAAATGGAGATAACTGTCACCCTCAACTCATGTAAGCTAGACTGGAATGGTGGAAAAATCTGTTTTAACATTTGAAATGTTTTCATCTTTTAGTTATAAAATGTTCAAAACCTTATACCAACACTCTGAAAGTCTAAAGAGTACTTATGTTTGTTTTGCAGTCGGGCAGGAGGAAGGCTGCCCTCACATCATTCAGAACAAACTGCTTAGGACATTTACTGTGGAGACGTTCAACAGCGGCAGGTAAAACAATCAGTGACTGGAACCATTTCCTTCAGTGTTTGGCAGGATCTTTTTGTATTGAGTTTAATGAGTTTTTTAATAAATGGGATTTTTAAAAACCTTTTTTTAGGGTGCAGAACATAGTGTCAACATCAATGCGTGCCAAACTGGCAGCATACAGCCTCGCTCTGCTGTTGCATATGGGTTACATGACCGCAGACCTGACATTACTGCAGCGCGACTTGGGAATCACAGAGACTAGGTAAGAGAGAAAACATTGCCTATGAAGAATCTGGTAAAATAAGTTGATCCAGTTTTTCTACTTTAAAAAGCTGTGTGCATGAGCTAAAGGAACTGTGCCTGCAGAACTGATAAATGTTTGCCTACAGGATGATCGAGGTTGCAAAGTCTATGGGACTGACTTTAATCAAACCAGCCCGGGCCAAGAGCGACGAGCTTGGACTCCGCGACGACCACAAACATGCCTCTGTTGTTATACCTCTGGTCAAATATGATCAATTTCTCGAACGACGGAAGCGCAAGAAAATGCACTGAAAACCCACAACAAAGCAGAAAGGAGACTGTAGTAGAAACGGCACAAACAAGTTGTTTATTCTTGTATTTTGTAGACAAATAAAGTGGTTAACTTTGAGCTATACATGCCTTTACTTGATGCTTACAGTTGAAGGGTACAAAAAAGCTGACTAACAAGCTGTAAACAACCTCTAGATGACAAACATCCAGCTTTAACATATAGGCACATTTGTAGACATCACATATTGCACATTAAACATCCTGTTCCTTCTGCTGATTGTTACCATGGGAGTCTTTGATTGTGTGTCACCATGCAGCATGTTGACATTATGTGGTGCAGTAACCAACTTTTCCCTACTGAAACCTAAGGGAGTGAAACAGCTTAGGACAAAAAAAACAAGATTCACCAGGAAACAAGAGCTCTGTGCAAGAAGCTTCATTTTGGCTTTTGTTATTTTTGCATAAACGCCTCAGACTATGAACACTTCCCCGCCTAGCTACAATCATCAGTTGATTTTAAAAAGTCAAACAAGGCACAGCTCTGCTTTGTACCATGGTTGAAACTGGCATCTCTTCCACTACGACTTGTAAATGTGCACCTCCTAACTGGAGAGTCCAAGAAGCAAACTCACAAAATCAACAAAGTCTCAGGTAAAAAAAAAAAGAACATGATGAATGTAAAGCTAAGATGTGAAGTGTTGCTCTTCTTTTTCACTTAGTTCAATATTTTACAGGTGAACTGACCAGAATAAAAAGTGATGTACATAATTTGTTGATCCTTACATAACAAATGGGCAGCCTTTGAGTTATTTCCTTATACTTCATACAAGTTAACTGCACTGAGGGCCATCATTTTGGAAAGTCAAAGTGGACCGTATGTACAAGCTAAAAAAGTGACCGGGTACCAATGACTAGCCACCGATATATCCAGTTTGGTTTGGACGTGCTTGCTGGTGTTCACAGGATGGAGCAGAACATGCTGCCACTGTGGCATCCACTTTCCACAGTAGCCCCGACCCTGGTGGTCATGGAAATTCCATGTCGGGATGGGTACTGGGATGAGGACAGGCAGGCTGGAGAGCTAGCCAGCGGGCGAGGAGGAGGGTTTTCCAAAGTCCAGGGTGGAACAGATGCAGAGCTAAAACAGTATAAAGACATGGGAGAAATGGACAAAAAAAAAAAAAAAAAAAAACTTAAAACAATTTTGCACAACTTGGTGGCAAGCTTTTCTTATTCGCACAATCTGAGAATATTATTCGTTTTTTGGTTCTTGTATAAACATATTACCAAGATTTTAAGGTAAGATCGGGACTTTATGTGTTACTGCAGCTAAAATGACGGGAATGACAGTTAAGATGGAAAATACAAACGTTAAATGCAACAGTTGGATAAAAAGGGTCAAATTAAAAACTTTTGATGGCAAAAATTTTCTACGGAAGACAACTACGTTTAAACTCCAAGTTATAAAGACAAAAGCCACCAATAGCCTGCAGGGTTAAAGTAGCCGTTTACCTGTTGTTGTGCCTTAGAAAAGTGTTGTTGCACAACACACAGCTCTCATTCCCAGGGTCCATGTGTAGCAGTGTTTTTTCGTTCTCTGGGTGGCCCTGGAACAAAATGTTGTCATGCACAACACCCTTTACTGGCCCCAGCACAGCAATGCCACAGCCTTGTGCTGGCTGGACGCGGTTGCGCACTACCTGGAGACAAAAATGATAGAAGGAAAAATAAAATTAATCTATGTCCATGTAGAAAAGTAACAAATGACATCTTATATCTGAAATGAGTTGAATGAATGAAAAAAATGAAAAATACTTTATTAACCCCAGAGGGAAAGTTAAGACTTAACAGAGAGTTAAGTCTCATGCAGTGATTTTTCAGTAAAAGACCCAGACTTTCTGACAATCTCCTTCGGACAATGGCTTCTTTTCCACTCTTGCTCTTGTATCCAATCATTTTTAGGGAATGAGTCCCCCCCACCCCCCCCTCAAGTATTAAGACATCTCACTCAAGAGACTAACCAGCGCTGTGTCCACACACAAGTAATAAAGGAACCAATTTGAATTCATCTTGTTCTGAGCAGCCTAATGCAAAGCAGCAAAATTTTCTCAAGATAAAGTTTAACAGACAGAAAATAGTTTTCTGTTTCTACAAATTGATTCGCAAATGTATTTGGGACTTTAGCCGACCTATCTACGACCAGAAGTCAGAGGTCATTTGGAGTGATGAATCCTCCTCAGAGCCATAATCTAAACATTACTGAAGCAGCATGGCAACATTTTCATATAATACAGCTATTTCCAGGTTTTGGATCAATCTATAAAGAGGTGGGGGATTCGTCAGCTGCTGCATCGCCCCGTCTCACCTTGACATCAGTGCTGGCAGACACCTGGATCCCATATCCGCCGTTACCGACCACATCGTTCTCCGATATCTGCCCGTTCCCGCTGAACCTTACACCGTAGCCACCGTTCTCATAGATGCCGTTGCCACGCAGCTCCACCCTGCAGTCCTTCTCCACTGCGACGCCACCTCGGCTGTTTTTAAGAATGCAGTTCGTGGCAAGTCGGGCCAGCTGACTGCTCTGCAGCACGGCAACGCCAGGGCCAAGGTTGCTGTTGATAAGGTTCGCGAAAACATTCAAGGCTTCGCTGCTCTTTACGTATATGCCGACTGCTACAAAAAGAGGGAGAAAAAGTTGGAGACGGACGGCGACATGATGTGCATTTGATGCGACAGGTCCGTTTAGTTTAATACCTCCATTGTAGCTGACGCAGTTACTCTCCACCAGCGCCACGCTGACGGAGCGGCGAGCAGAGAGCCGCTCGTCCTCGCTGTCCAGATCGCTCTCCCAGGCGAACAGCTCGCCTTCTTCGTTGAAGTTTTCTTGCCCTTCTCTTCCTTCTCCTTCCACTCCTCTCCTCTCCCCGCTACCCACGTCTCCACCAATCCCCTCCTGTCCGGGCCAGTTCCCCTCGCGAGCCTCGATGTTCTCCGGATCCTTCCTGCAGAACACCGCCAGCCCATACATACAGTTATGGATGATGTAGTTCCCTAAAAGCTGGGGGAGGCTGGATGACATAACCCACACACCGCAGCCTTTGTTACCTAGAGAAACCAAAAGGAGGAGATGAAACATCGGCATTTAAAAATGAGCTGCTATGTGAGGACATATTATATATGTCAAACTGAAATGACATACAGTAGACATGGTTTCCCTCAATAAGTCCACGTCCTCTCTCTCCCACCACCACGCCATCTGAGTAGCCATAACAGATGTAATTGTTCCTCAAGACGGGGTCGCCTCCTCTGCGGATGTCCACGCCTCCCCATTGGTTCTCCCTGATCACATTCTCTGGAATGAAAAGGCCATTTCACGGGTCAGATGAATGTGTGATAAGTACAAAGAGGTGAGCCAGGCTGGCTTACACACCTGTTATCATCCCTCTGCCGTTCTCGTTTATAGCAATCCCTGCAGCCTGGCCTTGGTAAATGTGATTTCCACTAAGAGAGAAGGTTTAGAAAGACGGGAGACATGCTGAATAATGTCCAAAGAATGGCTGCAGCAGGGTTAGCAAAATCACAAGTTCCATGTTTATGGAGGCCAACCTACCTCACCACAGGATTCCCGCTGAAGAGAATGTACACACCGGCTTCTCTGTTGTTGTAGATCAGGTTGCTCCGAATTGAACCTTTCCCATTGCCAAGAACAACAATCCCAGACCGCAAGCCACTATGAATTTTGTTGCACTGTGGAATATAAGAGAAAGGCAAGGCAAGTTTATTTGTATAGCAGATTTTAGGTTGAAGACAATTCTAAGTGGTTTATATAAAACATTAAAAGCGTAAATGCAAGAAGAATTACAGTAAAATCATTTAAAGGCAAAATCGTTAAAAAGATTAAAAGCAAGAGGAGTTAAAAGACACCGTGCAGATTTCAGATACATGAGAAAAGAATGTTGTTAACCTGGACTTAAAGGAGCTATACCAGATATTTTAATCTTTCTTAGAGAAATTGTCTCTACACGGTATATTATGTGGTAAAAGGGGGAAGTCCATAAAACTGAATGACTCATTGATTGCACATATCTACGAGTCCAGGCCATTTTAGTTAGTGGTAGCGGCTAATTCTTAGCTTTGGTGTGACGCTCTCTCTCTGCCAATGGGGTTAACTTCCATAACTACCGGATTCCGATCAGCCAGTAAGAACGTTCCTCTAGGCGGGAATGCGGAAGTTACGGAATTTAACCCCATTGGCCGAGAAAGGGCGTCACGCCAAAGCTAAAAACTAGCCGCTATCGCTACCTAAAATGTCCTGACTTAATATTAGTTAGAGCTCCTTTTAAAGTTTGGTGAGATTTTCATCTCTACTGACAGTTTGTTCCACTTGTTTGCAGCATAACAACTAAAAGCTGCGTCTCCATGTTTGGTCTGGACTCTGGTCTGGACCAGCTGACCTGAGTCTTTGGATCTAAGAGCTCTGGCAGGTTTTTATTCTGAACATATCACAGATGCATTCTGCGCCTACACCTTTTTGGGATTTATAAACAATCAGCAGAGCTTTAAAAGCTCATGCAAAACATCTGAAACGGTACAGTTCTTCCAACATCAAGCCTCGCTCGGTTAGAGTCAAACCACAGTTACTGAATATGTATCTTATATAATTTAATCAGGAAAATATTATTTGAAGCTGTTGTGTGGACTTGTGAATATAATCGTGTCTTAAAATCTTGCACTGTGATGAAGACAGTGAATGTGGATTTACCAGGATGGTTGGGTTCGCCCCTTTCCGGATGTCCACTCCAGCCTCCCCATTCGAGTGGATGTTATTTTCAGCAATGAGGCCCTGAGCCGACAGACGCAGAAACACACCTGATGCGCGGCACTCACACACCTCATTTCTCAGCATCACGATCTAAAGGAGGGAGAGAGAGAGAGAGAAAGAAGGAGCTCGAGTAACGGCTTGAGCAGGAAACTGCTGCTAAATTATTAATAACATGAGCCACTTCCTAAACTTGATATGCTACTCAAATTTTATTCTGCCATCGGAGATAAACCTGAGAAAACTAAATTTCGTGTTTATCAGCAAGCTAGTCTGGCTTAGTTTACTGTGGAGTTCTGGATGCAGCGGACGGCGTAGTTCAGCCCACGGAAAACGTTTTCCTCCAGACGAGCTTGTCCGTAGTTCGACACATGCACACCGCCCTTTCCGTCTCGGAAGAGGCAGCGTCTGAGGATGCAGCCGAGGGTCGATGACGCCAGTATCAGAGCCTCGGGGTCTCTTTCCAGTTCCTGCTGAAGGGTAAGGGGCTCAGGAGTTACAGATGGAGGCTCAGAGGATGACGCAGGTGGCAGCGAGCCATCTGCCCGGGATTTCAGTAAATGGGATAAACCGTGATGGTCAAATGGGATCTTATAATCCGCTGCACGTAGTTTCTTGAAGTTATCCGTTTCTCCTGCATTGTGGCTCTCCTCCTCACCGCCACTGTGTTCAGCATCACTCCACCCATCTTCGATAACTGTCCCCTGACATGCCACCCCCCCACCGGTCCTTCTTTTCCAGTCCTCCATGCTCACATACTCCTTTTTAACATTCCCACCAGAAGGCTCGGTTTCTTCAGTGGAGCCGACGCGGGCGCCTTGAAACCCCGGCGGGAACGTCCTGGCTAGGGCGGCCAAATGCTTACAGGCCCAGTTTCTCTCAGACACAGGGGGGCCTTCCACCGTCACCGAAGCCGTGTTGCTTCCTGAGAAGTCGCAGCTATCCAACAAGCTGAGGACGACGCCCAGCAAGTGGGCAGAGCTGCCCTGTGAGAAGGAGCAGAAGCGAGCCTGGCAGGTTCCAGGGCCGCGGATTTGAAGCTGGGCTCCTTCAAAGTTGCAGTTGTCGAGCTGGATGTGACCCCACGATGTCTAGAGGACAGAGAGAGAAACAGGTGGTTGGAGTCAGAACAGGCAGGTACATTTTGTGCAGAAATTTGTAGACACAAAAGAATTGTTCAATCTCAAATCTGTAATAAGACATTGCGCTCGCATTACTTCACCTTGTAGACGATGGTGGAGAACCAGGGTGGCATGAACACCAGGTTACACATCCTGGCAGTGGGGCACTGCTGCTCCAAACACACTAGCAGCGCCACCTCACCCAGGCGGCCCAGGCCCACCAGCTCCACAGGGACTTTCAGAGTCACCTCAGCCTGCTCCTCGTACACCCCCGGATGGAGAACCACCCGGTCATACGGTCCCACCGCCCCGAGAGCCCCGCGCAGCGTCTCAAACTCGCACCCGGGCCCCACGTGCCAAACCCTGCGCTCTTTCCTTCGCCGGAAGAAGAGAAGGCAGGCAGAGGACTGGAGCTCGGGTCCGTTTCGAGTCCAGGTGCGGATGGCGAGCGCGTGATGCTTCAGCGCCTCTCTCCAGGACGGGGGCTCTAGGTGGGGCTTGCTGGGCCAGTTGGGATGTCGACACTCGGGGCAGCCGAGGCACAGCTGCCTCCAGCGCGTGTTGTCCAGGGAGAGGATGAGCTCCCTCCAGGCGCGGCACACCTGGCAGCAGCGGCCCAGGTCAGGGAGGGGGAGGTAGGCCAAGATAACTCTCCACAGCTCCACGGGGAGGCCACCCACCTCCATGGCGGCAGAGACGCCGGCTGGGGAGCACCGTCACGGCGGGGGTACCTGGAAACAGCGTGTAATGCATACACGAGCACGCGCAGTTAAAGTAACATAAAACCGCTCAGCCGACAACAACAACATTCAGGCATACAGTTGTGTTTGTTGATGCTCGCGCTGCGGTTAAGTGTAGCGGCAGCCGCGTGTTGTTTTTAATGGCTAAACAACAGTGAACAACCGCCATTGTTTCCTGAAAGTTACATTTACTAAGCAGAAAGAAACACGGGCCTGCAATGTTTCCCTGAAAGTTGGCAGCGATAAATGATTGTTAGCTAGCGGTATAGAGCTACTTATTACGAATCTCTGCGTAATGTTAGCCACAAATAATGAGAGGCTTACCTTTTAGCTTTTTGCCATAGTTAGAGGAATCAACACATGTCGGCTGTGTGTTTGCATCAGCTATCTACCCCCCGGCACACGTCTACGACACTTTCTCCTCATAGTCTCCATCAGATTTCAAAACCGCCCCGGATGGCTGCAGATGTGACATCGAAATGGAGTTCAGGCGAAAGCTACCACTTTACGGCAAGACACAGATCTCATTTCTTCCGCTTCCAAAAAATGGGCGTTTACCTTAATCCCCCAACACACAGGCACACACACACAGGCACAAGCACGCGCTTATTGCACGTGGAACCAGGGGACCATAAACTACTGCATAGTGAGCTTGTGTTGGTACAAGAGTGGAGTAGTTTGAAGAACATCATTCATGGCACAAGTCTGAGAAATACCACAGTGCAGATGATTTTTCCCTTCTAAAAAAAATTAAAGCTATAACTATATGAGTGTCAAGTTAGTTCTTGGTTGTGTTTGGACTATGCAGGTACTAAATAGGGATTTTGGCTCGAACTGGACCATTTTTGTAGTTTTCATGGGGTTTCAGTTCCATTTAAGACCCCTATGGGAAAACATACTGTAGGTGAGAACGCTGTGGAAACTGTGAACAAGCCCACTTCGGTCCCTTATTTGAGTCCCTTATCTGCAGATGAAAAATGACATTTATTGGCCCCACATGCATACTGACTGGGAATTGTAACACATTCTTTTCTATGACACCACACAGGCATTGGAACATATTCTCTTCTACACTCAGTGACATCCCAGGGAGACTTTGATACACTACATCACTAAAATGACATTGTGACTCATTTTACACTATATCACATGGACATTGTCACACGTCCTAAACCATGAAGTCACCAAAAGATTGTAAACATTCATTCTTTAGACCGGACAAGGAGGTTATGACTCATTCTAGAGAACAACATCACAATGATGTAGAAAAAGGTAAATCATAACAGGAGAGTGTTCTTCACTGTGACATCACAAGTAGATCATGACTTATTCTACATTGTGAGGTGATGAGGTGATAGGAACACATGGTACTTCATAACATAACAAGGACATTGTGACACTTTCTACACTTTGATATGACACTGAAAAAGCAATACAGCATTTTCATGATAAGTAATTGTGAAATAGAAATGTGGATTACTAAATATTTCAAATTCAGCCATCAATTCATATAAAAATAAATGAGATTTGCAAAGTGCCAAAATGAAGAGCCACCTCTTTCTACAGCCACACAGGCCTTCGATATGCTCCCGGAGTCTGGTGAGGAGGAGCCATCTACCTCCGCAGGCACATCTTTACAGGACTTGTCAGGTGTGTGTGTGTGTGCAAGCCCATGTGTGGAGGAGGGGGTGTATGTGTGCATTCATTCATAACTTTTTACTTTTGTAAACATAATAAATGCTGTGAATAACAAATGTAGTATAGTGACAATACCAAATGCTCTTTAGTAGAAATGGTAAAACCAGAATACCCACCAAATCATGATGATGGGCCTCTGCCTACTGACCCTGCTAACTGGCCTTCAATCCTGATTGACGGAATTCCAACACAGCTGGTTTTAGGACCAACTGAGGTACCGGCTGACTTTGTTTTCCCCAGGAATGAGGTGGATGGAGGAAGTTGCCATCTGCAGTATTTCAAGAAAACATTAGTTAATGGTGAAAAGATTCCCATAAGTTGTTCAGTGTATTCAGAGAACAACAACAGCTTTTTCTGCCACTGCTGCAAATTATGCTCTAAGAAGATAATTAACTTAACAAACTCAGGCCTGACAGACTGGAAAAATGCAAATTATTTGCTCACCTCAAATGAAAACAGTCCAGAACACCTTAGGTCAATGAAAGTATGGAAAGAACTGTCAGTCAGGATAAAAAAAGGGGGAAACCATTGATTAGCAGGAGATGGCAGCTCTAGAGGAATGGTGAGAGACGTGTAATTCTAGAGCACGACATCACAATGATGTAGAAAAAGGTAAATGATAACAGGGGATTGTGACAAGTTCTTCACTGTGACATCACAAGTAGGTTATGACTTATTCTACATTGTGAGATGATGAGGTGATAGTTACACATTGTGACACTTCCTACACTTTGACATTACAAATATGGAGAATCAGAGTCACTGAAAAAGAAATCTAGCATTTTCATGATAATCAGTTACAAAATAGAAATATAAATTACACATATTTTCAAATTCAACAAATGATTCATATAAAAATAAAACAAATTTTCAAAGTATTTTGTGATTGCACATCTGAAGGAAAATAATTTGAGGAATTGCAAATTACAATTACTGTGATTTGAAAATTTATTTATTTATTTATTTTAGAAGTACAATTAAATGATGACACAAATCCTAAATTTGTTTAGAAATACCTTTCCATGTCATACATAAAAAAAACCAACTCCTTTTCCATTTCCTGTCCCTCTTGCATTTTTGAATCCTTTTTGCAAATGAATTTCCTTTATGGTTTACTCTTTTTATTTAACTACTCTCTGACCCTTCAGGGCCATGATCACACTGAAAACCAAGTTCAGTTAATCCCAGCCGCTAAGTGCTCCACCACGGGTACCTCAGCTCCTTCATTAGTTAGACAGCCACACTTGCATCTCAAACAGCTATCTAATAGCTAGCTAACCATGTCCGAAGTACAGATCCTGAAAATACAAATACACTGTTATTGAGACAGCTATGAAATAGAGTCAACTTTAAATCATTCATACAGCATTCAGAATATTTTCTCTTGAAGTTAAATGTGTTAACATGACAGAGTTGCAAGAGTAACTTAAGAGTTATTATTGTTAATCCTTTTTCTTTTCTTGGCTATTTTTCCTCCCTTGTGCCAGGCAAAGAGAATGGATTGTCCTCCTTTTCAGAGGAAAACAACAAGCTGAACGATCCACAGCTCCTTGTTTCTTCTCCTCCTCCCACAGCAGCACACAGGGATTCACTGCTAAAACGCATAAGCTTAATAAGTTTGTCTCCTTTCGCCTACTGTATTTAAAGATGGTGATGCAACATGACAGCCTTCAGAAGGGTGCACCGCCACCTAGTGTATATATTAACAGTGGTGGAAAAAGGTTTCTGGACATGCATGAGATATGTAAGCCAGTCTAATTAAATCAATTTTTTCTAAACACACTTAAAACAAGAGCATTGTACCAAAGCATTGTACAATATAAGCAAAAGATAGAATAGAATGCATACAATAAAAAATAAAACCACAATAAAACAATAATAAATACATGTTTAATTTGCATGCTCAAAATGGTGCAATAAGAATCATTATTAGGTCTTCAAATGCAATTTCTTTAGTACAGTCACAGCAAAATTACTAAACAAAACCAGAAAAAATCCATTAAAAATGTTCAATTTGAAAATATTTGTGATTGTGTAGATTTCTAAGGGTGTCCAAAAACGTTTTTCCACCACTGTATTAATAACTCATATAAGCACACTTTCATTTGGATTTGATTGTGATTAGACTAAAATAAAATATGCATTTATTTTTGCTAATAAAAAGTCAAATAAAAAGCCAAATTTGTTTCATGCTGAAGCTTTTAACGTTCTCTGGAGAATTGCTCCCTTTTGGTGCCAACCCCAGGGTTAGGGGTTAGGTGAGCAGCAATTCTTTGTACTTCTGCACAGGCTGCACTTTTCTCAGCAGGAGCAGGTTGCTGCTTGATTCCAAAGCAGAAACAAACATCCTCCAATGCTCACACTAACTTAGTATTTATAAACACCTAAAGTGCATGATTTTGGCTTGCAGGTGAAAGGCTGAGTACGTGGATGGGCCCAAAGTCAGTCAAACTGAACACAACAAAGTCTGGTCTTGAATCAGTTGATCAGGTGCCAAAATAATGACGTCGGTATGACACAACAAATTATCTCTAAGTCTTTTGCCAATTATCAAAGCAAGTTTGGACAGAAAAGAATATTGTGACATTGTATAAGCACATCCGATGAATGCCAGGGCTGATTTGTGTCCCAATCAAAGCTAAAAGTTGTGTAACAAATAGTGTATGACCCCCCCCAGCAAATTGTCATGTCAAGCATAATTGCCAAACTGATGGAAAACAAAATGCTGACGTTCATTCAGGAGGTGTGAACGTGAAGAAAAAAAAATCTGTGTGCTAAAGACTGCCACCTGAAAATGTCTACATATGTTTCATTATATTTCACAAAATATTTTAGGTAATGAAGATTTTAACAAATGATTTTTAAGATCAAAAAGAAGTTACCTGTGAGAGTGCAATATATAAAATATTAGCTTTGCTGGGAGGTTGGTCACAGCATCTCTCTACTTCATATCAAATGAATATCGTGCGTGATGTGTTTTGTATGTACTCTTCTGTGCCTAATCTGTAGGTATTGTTTCCTATAGAATTGGGAATGTTTGCAATTCAAGCAATTTGTGGCATGTTTTCTAAGGAGATTTTGCTCTTGCTGACCTATCAGGAAAGCATCCTGGTTCGTTCTGAATTTTTTTATTAACTCCAGAGAATATAGCTGCGACATCACTGGACAATAAAAACATAAGAACAAAAACAAACAGTAAACAAAGACACCCAAACATCGAGATATGCTTTTCACATTTGAAATAGCTATTTTTGTTTTGCATTTTCATGGTCATATGCTGCCTCTTACCGTCTACAAAATTATTCAGACCCTGCCATTAAAGAAAAGGCGAAATTCTTTATAGTAACTCAAATAACTGGAGACTGAGAAAGTAATTAAAAAAGATACATTTGCAAAAATCCAATTTTATGAAGTTGAAAAAAAAAGTACACAAACGATACGGTCCTGGACCAATGAGAGCGCTTTGCTGATGATCGGTGGGCCAGACACCTGCCAGCAGGTGTACAGTAGAAGTCTGATGGAGAGTTACAGGAAACACCCGATCACAAAATATTAGTTTCTGAGTGACATAACATATTTTACTTTCTCATATTTTTTGCTTGTTTTAAAGAGATACTACTTTTGTCAGTTTCAGCTTAATAATCGTGATAATGATCAGCTGTTGTCATTATTTCAGTCACAGCTTTAATGGAAGGGTAGGAATAATTTTGCCTAAATGTGTAAGTGCTGTGATTGACTCAAAGCTCCAAGTGGCCCTACATTAATAATACCATGACAGTGGATGACTGGAGTTCAGGGTTTGTAATTTTAACAATGATTCCATTAAAAAAGCCAGTCCAAACAGTTTTGGCTTAAAGGCTACCTGTTGTATGAACAGAAAAAAGTATAGTCCAGTCTCTTTCTAGAAAGCTCTGAACCACAAGCTCAAACTGAATGTTACTAACCTAACATTTAGTTGAAGTTCTTCAGTTCACTTTTCTAAACGTAATCTTTTAGTTAGTTAAGAAACAGGTAAGAAAATCATTAAACAACAAAAACAAAAAAACCCTGCATATAACATAACCTTGTTTCGTTATGAAAAACTTTAAGTGACATGATGGCAACGATTTCTCAAGTTGAAGAGCTCATCTACATTTAGAGACAGTATATCGATCCCATTGTTTTGGCATGATTGTTTATAACTGTCAAAGAGAAGAAAAATTACATTCCACAATTAATGAAACACACTATCTGAAAGCAGATTTCATGCAACAATATCACGATTACTTGAACATGTTACCCCGATTACAATAAATTAGCAATTATTTTGGGGTGGTTTTATTTTTGTCTTTATCTTATGCCAATGAATGTTTTTGTTGCAAATATTTTCATAAAAGAAGAGCAGATATTGATTTAAACACAGATGAACTTATAATTAACGTTTTTGAATATATTAAGATAAATAATTCAAGTAATGGTGCTGAATTCTTTCATTAATGACCCTACTTATGGTTCAGCTGTGGAGCAGTTACTGCTCCATCAGGGATCAGGAAGAGGAACTGGGATTCTGCCAAGCCCGGATTAAACATTTCTCACGGTCAGTTGTAAAAATCTTTTATACACTCGTCTGCATTTTCCTTATCTTTATCACATCAGGCTTGACTTGTCATACCTTATGTGTCATGTTTACTCACGTCAGAACTGCCTCCCTGCTTTTTTCTCGGTCTTTCTCAAGGCCATAGCTAAGGAGGAGCAATGTTCACAACTTGGAATTCCTGACTATAAATCAAAGTGTATATTGTCAGGAATCAGTTTCCACCTGATGTTTTCATTGCAGTATGAATGTATAGAAGAAGTGCTTAGAAGCCTGTGCATGATCGGGTGAATTTGGCATGTAGTGTTTACCGTGTTGTGTGAACTGAAAAGTGCAACACGTTTGCGATTTTTATGAAAATTAATATCCTGTTTGGGCAGGTAACGGCACGCAGGCAGAAAATATGACACAGGGAACATTGTTAAGTTCTGCTTCAGGGCGAAATGGGCTGAGATTACCTAGAAAGCTTATTGCTGAATGGCAGGTGGGCTTATTCAGTCAAAGTACAAAGACTTGTGGGAAAACAGGTGGGAGCGGCTGGATCTAAAATGTGCACCGACATTAATGATTGTCAACAGCAAGACACCTCATCTGAGGGGTTTAAAACAACAATTCAAATGAATAAATACAGAGGACCTGATAATCCACTGATTGTCCAGTTTCATTAAGCTTCTTTTGAAAGTATCACAAAGCAAATCTTTTGTGTACATTTTCCAAAGAGCCTATTTCAGATGCAAAGTTGCTGATCTAAAACATGAACATTATTTATTCAGTCACCTAAATAAATGGTTTTAAGACAGTCCAGTTCTGATTCTTAAAGCTCACCGTGCTGCAGGCTTTAATTGTTTCCTTCTTCAACACACAGAACTCAGATTAATAGGTTAGTAATTACAGGCTTGGGGAGAACATACTGTAAGGCAAGGCAAGGCAAGTTTATTTGTATAGGACATTTTCAGGTTCATGACAATTCAAAGTGCTTTATAAAAAACATTAAAAGCATAAAAGAAGAATTACAGTAAAATCATTTAAACACAAAATCATTCAAGAAGAATAACAATAAAGTGCAGAGAAGATCTTTTATTGTAAATCAATTGTTTGGAGCAGAGAAATGTCTGAAATCTGCAGCATGGTGGTGCTCGAAGACTGACATTAGACATCTGTGGTTTAAGCTAATTTGTCTAAACCCCTGGAAACAAAACCTAAAAAACCAAAAAATATGTGCTCAAGCTTGATTTCGACAGGTTGTTTTTTGGAATAGAATAACATTTCTATGACTGAAGTAGTTAATTTTGCATCCATACAAGTGAAAGTTCCAAAACATCATTGTCCAAGAGGTGGCGATGTCCATCCACTGACCTGCACAATGCCGTCCATAGAAATCCTCTTTTCCCTCACTGTTCAAGGAAAGGGAAATCAATTCAAGTTTTGATGTTACTGTGGTTAAGGGTGTAGAAAATATGAGATGATATGAATTTTAGTAGGACACAACTTTTGTGGATTTGTTTGCAAATATCTGGTATTTGATAGCAGTTTTGGTGGGTTATTCCGCATGTCCTTTGCGGAGGGAAACCACAAAGATCTTGTTTGAACTCTAAGTGAAAATAACACGTCGTCCAACTTGAAATTTCACTCAGTTATCTTTGCTATATTCTTGCTTTATCCTGCTCATAGTAAAAGAAGAGTGAAGCTCTTACACTTTTACACTGAAAAAGAAGGGGGCTATACTCATGACAGGTCACCATTCTGTCACAAGGTTAACACAGAGAAATGCAACCATTTGCTACTACAATCTTTACTTAAACTAGTTTCACATAGATGGTGTGAAACCAGAACACCCACTACACACTTTGGCGCAGAGAGAAAATGTATATACAGCTGAGGTTCTAAACAGACACTGGGAGGCCTCCAGTCTCCAGTTATTTGAATTACTATTGATATTGTTTTCCTTTTCTGCACTGGAAAGGAATGAATAATTGTGTGGATAAGTGTATATGAAAAAAGAAGAGAAGATGAGTTTATGAAAATCATATAGTTTACTCACAACTTACAGAGTACAAAAGTAAATGTGTTTTTACATCATACAAACATCAGTGTAAAAAGTATTTTGACTGTCTAAAACATGTTTTTTCTCTCTTGTGAAAAAAATGAGAGCAAAACTCTCAAAACGACACAGGTCATGAGACATGTTCTTAGTCATACACTGCTGTGGGATACATGTATAGCAGAAGGGCTACAGACCAAAAAGACATTTGATATTTTACAAAAGTCTTTTAAAGTCGACAGACAGGTCCATTACATTTCATCCAGGAAAAGTTTTGTGTCCCCATGCATACGTATCAGTGATCTCAAACCCTGGTCCTTGAAAGCTTCTCTCATGCAGGATTTTAGATGCTTCCCAGCTCTAAAACCTGATTCAAATTAAATGGATCCAACAAATTATTGTCAAGTACTACAAAATGACCAAAATTTGAGTAAGTTGTGTTGAAGGAGGGCAAGAAGGTGGCCCTGGATGGCCGGAGTTTGAAATCTCTGGTCTAGATCCAAATGCTGCCTCTTGAATGTTCCATCTGCCAAACAAAACTTTCACATCAAATAAAACAAGACCAGTGATCCGACACTGCAGACAGAACTCCCATGCTGGAAATCCTCAGAGTGAGAGTTATTCTTCAACGTGTCTCCCTGCAGACAGAAAAGGGGACATATTTGAATGTAATAAAATAACCTTGCATTGCAAGGTTATGCAAATGTTTTTCTTTTCACCCACAAAACTGAAGATGAACTTACACAATACGTTTGAGCACTTTTTTGACCCATGGAGCATCAGGGTTCAGACAGATCTTTGTCCCATCCTTTTTAAGAGTGGCACTGCAGATGGATCAAAGGCACATCAAACATCAGACAAACAATTAATCAAATGTAAGTGCATAAATCTTTCATGAGCACCACAAATGATTGTAACAACTTTGTCCAGAGGACTTACATAATCTCAGTGTGATTGCAGTGGGAGCTTGGAAGGCTCATCTCCACCACTCCTATGAGGCGCCCGATGGGTCTATTCTCCATGGAGAGGCAGCGACATCGCAGAACTGTTCCTGGATCCTCTCCACTTCCTTTTTTTTTTAAATACAAGGATTATATTCAAAAAATAAGAAGCCGCAGACAAAACACGGTAAATCGTGCATTTGTTTGCAAATGACATGCTGACATCATATTTTAAACATGACTGTGGATTTAAATGAGCTTGTTTAAATAGATACACTCACCTTCATAGATGGTAAGACAAAGCAAGAGAGCCACAGTCGTGATGTAAGACATGTCTGCCCTGATTGTGAACCCAGATTTCAGCTTTATGATTTAAATTCAAAGATACAACCCTGCAAACATCCGTCCAAGGCTCAGCTGTGCTCTATACAGCTTTAAACTTTTGCAAGCCTGCTCTGCAGACTTTGTTTATATGGCCCTCCTCCACTCATTCAGAGGAAGGGAGGGTTTTTATGTCCTCACACAAGACTGATAAGTTTTTTGAGCAATGCCGATCTGTTTAGATTTCTGGGAACTAAAATGACCACAAGATTCTAAAGAAGATTTTTTTTATTGTTTTTTCTGTGTATCCCATTTCCCCACTATCATTAAAGTTACTTCTGCACTTCACAGGTCTCAAGTGTTTTGTTGAATTTGCAAATCTGCATTAAAGGACTTGAGGGGAAGTCTTCTCAAGGTTCCAACAATATCACATTTGGGACCACTTAGCTCATAGTTCTCTGGAAGTAACAGCTAAGCACCACTAAAATCCTTCTGGTGTGTGGCCATTTTCTTATTCTTGGCACCCTTTAGGTCGAGTACCTAGTATTTCTCTTCCAGGATGTGCGTGTTAATCTTGCCAGATCTTTGGAACTTCTCAACATCACAACATGCACCAATATTTATTCGATTTGTCTTTATCCTATTAATTTAGAAAAGAAGCCATGTGGTTTCTAAATCATAAATACACACAAGTGCATGTACACAGAAAATAAAACTTTTCATTTGAACTAAAAATATTATGTTCAACTGCGGCTGATCCCAAGCTACTGCTGTGCAGACAAATATAAATTCATGTGTTTCTTTTAAAAAAAAAAAATTTTCTACAGCAGTGTGTTTTAACTAGCCAACAAGCTTGTCCTGACATGACACTTCATGTCAGAGAGATGCCATTATACATGTGTGGTATGCAAGCTACTGGCCCACCCACTTTCAAATAGATACCCTAACTTGAAATGAGTAGCATGGGGGCTAAGGGGTAAGTAATGAATTACCTGACACACTTCTCTTCTTCTCCTCGTGAGTCTAAAAACTTTCGGACATTTCCAGGAATTCCCAGCGGGCTCATTGCCACTGAGTCTCTTTTCTATAGGCTCTCACATCTGTTTGCTGTGATTAATTCTATCAACTGTTTAACCATTGCTTAAGGCATTTTTATGCTTTTAAAAACACAAGAGAAAAGTGGCGGCTTACAGTAAAGTGCCACATTATCAGTTTATATACACACAGACACACACACACACACACTCACACACAAACGTAAAGAAAAAAAAGAATGGCAAGGCGAGTTCATGATTCATTCCTGATTTTCCCAGCCCTTGTTTCGTCACTCATTATCTCAGGCTTTCGTACTCGGTATAAGTGTGCAGTTATGTTTGCACAAGGATTAAAACCGCATGTGACAAAGCAGTACTGAAAGATCAGCCGGTTTCCTATTCAGCGATTTCAACGGCCAACATATTTCTTTGCACTTGTTATTTACCTGCATAGTTTGAATATATAGCTCGCTTACCTCTGAATTTTTCAAATCTAAACCACTTTTTTTAAATATCCACTGAATATTTTCAGATGCACATCTAAAAAATATGTTTAAAAAAAATCTAGCTTTTAAATTCTGAAACGTGATCAAACCTTAGTCCAAAATATGTCAGTCTATGAAAAAAAGTTGGTGTTGCCAACCCAAACCCATAATCAGAAAGGGGAGGGAAGAGGATTTAAGTTCTACTATATTTACCACCTGTGAATGCACATTGAACACATTGAACCTTGATCCAGGCTGTCCACAGTACAAAGACCACATTGGATGTCTGGGCGCTGCTCAGAACAGGAAATCTAGTCTCTAATCATAGAAAACTGCCAAGGTTGGACAATAGAATATTGATGAATGTTGCCAAGCTTGATCAGTGTCCATATCAGCTGCAACACTCAGATGGTAAGGCCAGAAGTGGTCTTCAACAACATGAAAGCATGGATTAATCCTGCTAAAGTTCAGGGTGATGTTGGTGGTATAATGGTGTTGGGCATATTTCCTCATATATTCTACACATTGTAAACACGTCCCTGCATTCAGGCGTCTTCCCTCAGACCCTAAAAACAGCCGTCATCAAGCCACTCCCGAGAACCACTTAGACCTGTCCCTCATGAGCAGCTACAGGCTATTACCAAACCTCCCCTTTCATTTTAAGATTATAGAAAAAGCTGTACTCCAACAACCACACAATTTCCTAGCACTGAATAATTGTTTTGATGTCAATCAATCAGGTTTCAGGCCGCATCACAGCACTGAGACTGCTCTAGTTAAGGTCTTTAAAGACCATCTGAACACAGATAGCGGGAACATTTCAGTCCTGGTTCTATAGGATATCAGTTCTGCATTTTACCAGGTTGACCATAACATCTTATTAGACCGGCTGAAAAACTGGGTGGGACTTTCTGGCACTGCAATTAACTGGCTTAAATCCTATCTTAAAGACAGGGACTACTGTGTGTCTATAGGTAACTATAAATCTGAGCAAAATAAAATAACCTGTGAAGATCCCCAGGGCTCCATCTTGGGGCCCCTGCTGTTCAACATCTACATGCTCCCACTTGCTCAAATTATGTAAAAAACCCAACATATGTTACCATATCTATGCTGAGGACACAGATCTACATAACCATCGCACCAGGAGACAATTGTCTGATCTAGTTACTGATCAGATGCATTGAGCATATTAGGGACTGGATGTGTCACAACTTTCTTCAGTTAAATCAAGACAAAACTGAAATCCTAGTTTTTGGAGTTGAGAGAAAAAAGATTAAAAGTCTGCACTCAGACTCAAACGGCTAAGTTAGAAACCACCAGCAGAGCCAGAAACTTGGGTGTAGTAATGGACTCAAACCTGAACTTCAGTGGTCATATTAAGACAGTTGTGAAGTCAGCATATTATCACAAAAATAACATATTGATGATTAAAGGACTAATGTCTCCACAGGATTTAGAAAAACTTGTCAATGTATTTATCTTTAGTAGACTGGACTACTGTAATGCTGTCCTTACAGGACTTCCTAAAAAGTCCATCAGACAGCTGCAGTTAGTCCAAAATGCTGCTGCTCGAGTCCTCACTAAGACCAGGAAAGTGGATCATAT
>JAVQJG010027098.1:0-15806 GCA_036024015.1 Craterocephalus amniculus
ATACTGTACAAACGATATAGTCTAAAATGTCCATGAAATGCCATCAAAATATCAGCAAAAGCAGCAGCATGCTGCTTAGAAACAGAGGCATGTGAGGCACAGAGAGGAATATCCCACTAAAACTGTGGAATATACCACTAAAACGGCGAGAAATGAGATTTACAGACCGGTACATCCCTCTCTGAAAGCGGCATGTACCACTGTGGGAGTGGTTCATGCCGCTAGCCGAACGGTACGTACCAAATGCCACTTTGGGATCTCAGCGCTACTGATTAATCCCCCGTATCATCAGTCTGATGACATTCAGTGCCTCCAACGTATCCAGTAGGAGAGGAGCTTCCTTCTTTACTAAAACATAGACAGGAGAAGAAAGTGAGTTGGCCCTGAGCTTTGTAGAACCTGATATGTTGTGGAGCGTTTGTTTTATATCAGAGACTGAGTTCCCTTTTCTTTTCTCTATTATGCAAACACCATCTGAGCCAAACCTTCAGAAACTAATAAAAGCAACCAGTTAATGCCACTGGTTGTAATGGGGGTTGCTGTGACTCAAGATGTTGCATAAAGGAGTTGCTCATCTTTCTTTTTTTTCTTCTGTTTTTTTTTTGTTTATTTTTGCTGAACAGTCCAACTACAGCACAGTCATTTCTTTCCTAAGTTACTTTTTACCTCACCCATCATCAAGCATGTTTGCTTCCAGGCTGCTGGAGTTCAGCAGGTTTTACCAAGTGGCACTTCAGGAGCAGCTGACAGATTTATCACACCCCTTTTTTTGTAATGTTTTTTTTTTTTTATATACCAGTTTGTTGGTGAATTTTAGGCTAATTCAAACTTTTAGAGATGCCGGCAGAGACGGAGGCAGCTATATTCAGCAGTGTGTGCTCCGATGTATTCATTCAGCGTTTTTAAACTTACAGTCTATGCTGGAAGACTTTCTTCATTTATTCTCCACTCTAATATACCGTGCTACTACAACAACTCATCCAGACAAAATTTCAGCATTTTTATGTGTTCATTTCCGTGGGTTTTATTTCTAATTTATTTCAGACTCTATTTTTTTTTTTTTTCCCTCCCCGTAAAGACGCCACGCACATGCAGCTGGGGGAAGTCTGTGTCTGCAGCCTCTGCCTGTGACATGGATGTAGCTGCCGCTTTACCACAGCTCTACGTCCACTGTTGCTATAGCGACACCATGGTAATGAGGCTGCATTCTAATGATGCCACAGTGGGTTGTTCCAGGAGTCGAGATATCTTGGGACGATGAGTCGACTAATGGTTGGCAGCTTTCGAGTCTTAAGGTTTGGTAAAGGTTGGGTACGCGTAGCGGCTGGAGAGATCCAGATGTGGCACAGGCACACTCGAACCACTTAACTCAACTTTGTTGGGTCAAAGTTCTTCTGTTCATATTTGCTGGTTTATTAAAGAAGTGAAGTGGGCATGGGATTTTAATTTGGAGAAGGACTACTCCTTCGTGCTTACTTACATCCTGACAGAGGAGCAGCGCTGCTGCATGGACTCATCTGATTGGTACTCATGTGGATTAGAGTGCAGAGCTTCTGCATGAAGCCTCCAGAATATCAATAGACTTTTTCAGTCAGATAAGCCTCTTCTCTTCATCGCCACTCATTAGCCTTTAATATTAACAGAGGAAAATTTCCTCAGCTCTCTTTTCCTTTGGTTTTTTTTTTTTTTTCTATTCTTCTTTTTTGCTCCCACTTGATGAGCTGTCAGTTCCAGCCTAATGGATCAGCTCTTGGCTTTTACAGATATGTGTCTGGAGCTGATTTATCTCTAGCTTGTCTTTCTGTTCACACTTTGCAGGACAGTCTGATAAATGGTTAGTCAGTATTTCTCAGGACAACTTGTTTTACTTACTTGTGAAATGCATACATTTGCATACCGGCAAATCTTGAATCGTGTAACGGTAGATGACTCTTCTGTGGGTAGATCTGCTATCTGTGTTATTTATTGTAGAGCACTGAAATACTGAAATATTTATCTTTTAAGAAGAAACCACAAACTTTTGTATTGATGTAAAAAAGCCCCTTAGCTTTATTTTTCACGCCTTGTTGCGATGAAACTGTCTTTAATCCCTCAGTGATATTTGCTCCTGCATATTGTATTTTCTTCAAAACATGTTGGTTTCTTCTCATTTTTCCATCTTCAGAGCACCAGAAGACTGCCTGCTGTGCTTTTTGTGGTTGTCGACTACCATTTTCTTTCATTTCAAACCACTTTGGCTTGTTGGCCAGCAGTTGGCTCTGCCATTTTTAGGTGGATGCTTGCTGCAAATGAAACTGCAGCATTGTTAGGTTGCTTGACACATTACAGCTGAATCTTTCTAGTGCTCGCTGTGATACCTAATAGCTCTCAAAAAGCACTTTTTAAAAGCATTTTCGTCTTTTCCTTACTCTTTGTGAAACTATACCTTTTTTTTTCTTAGGCATAAGATTTAAAATTGATAAAGCTGGTGAATAGATTTTTTTTGCAGTCGTTTGCATTGAGTATTAAACATGTATGCTAAGAGACAAGATAACCATTAATGACAATGAAAATGCATAATGTTATGATTAATCCTCATGCTTTGTCTCCCATCCAGGAATCATCCTGTCATGAAGTTCCAGGAGGCGAGCCAGCGCTGGAGCTGACACTGTCAGCGAATGCAGCCTACACTTCACACAGCAACCAGACCTTCATCTCCCACCGCTTTCTTTCTCTCTCAAACCACGAATCTTATCAGAATTGCTCCGACCTTGCGGCTGCTGAGTCCAATCCCGGAAATTCTCCAGAGCTTTCTAAAACACCCCTTACAGCCTGGATGCGTATGTGCGGTCGGAGTTTCTGGCTGTTCTTCTGCACATTGCACCATCTTATCGCTGTAGTCCTGCATCGTGGGCCCTTCAGCCACAGCAAGAGACTCCTTCACCACATCCCTGACCAAGCACTTAGCGAGGGCTGCTGTCCACCAGCTCCAATCTAGCATCTGCTCCCATCATGTCTAGTCGACGTAAGGCCTCCACTCCCTGTATGATCCGACCAGAGCAGACCATGGTGGAGTTGGACAATGATGCAGAGGAATCACAAAACATGGAGGTACGGTGAAACGATCTTTTTAAAAAGGAAACCATTGTTTCTGGATTGTACTGCTAAACATCTGGCTTGACACTGCCAGATGTTTAGGTTTATGTTAGGTTTATTTTATTTATAAATATATATATATATTATATTAGTATCTTTGCCTTTTTAAGTTAAAAGAGACAGTCAATAAGGACAGAAGTTTAAGCTTGATAAGACTTGGGTGGGGGGAGTTAATATTTTTTTTATTTTATGTTCGGACATTTGTTGTGTTATGGCTGTTTTCACTTCTTTTATGCATGCATTGTTTTTAATATGTGAAGCACTTCGTGTTGCCTAGGCCTGAAACTCAATATCTAATGACTTTTGTCTCCATCTTGTTGCCACTTGTCAGACAACATCAGAGAACCATGTTCAGGAGGGATCTTCAAATGTGGATCTGTCTACACAGGCAGAGCCGTCCAAGGATGGGGATGCAACGAGCAAGCCCTCTGACCCCCCCACAGCTCCTGACAAACCAGCAGCTGAGCCTCCGGACCCTTCCAAACCACAGCGTAGACAGCAGGGAGGCTACGAGTGCAAATACTGCCCCTTCTCCACGCAGAATCTCAACACTTTCAAAGAGCACGTGGACGCCAACCACCCGAATGTCATCCTCAACCCGCTGTACCTGTGCGCCGTCTGTAACTTCAACACAAAAAAGTTTGACACCCTAACAGAGCACAACGAGAGATGTCACCCCGGCGAGAGCAACTTCAAGTTCAAACGCATCAAAGTGAACAATCAGACAATCCTGGAGCAGACGATCGAAGGCTGCAGCAACAATGCGGTGATTTATAACTCGTCCGGCGCCGTCACCGGCAAAAATGAGGAACTGGGAACTGTGGCTTTGAGCAAACCCACCGCTGTCAAAGTGAATAAACCAAAAATAATGACGACGGATAACAAACGGACAGAATCTCAACTGGGTAAACTGACTAACAATCTCGCCAAGCAACCAATCACAGCGGTCAGTGTGAACGGGACGGTTATCATCCCAGAGTCGACTCTCCTCAAAGCAGACGGCCTTTCTCACATCATGCCTTCCTTACAGCAGCCTCTAAACTACACCCAGGTAGGGGGAATTTTACCTAGAGATTCACATTTTCTGAAATGCAGTTTGCTTTTAGCCAAGGAATAGATGAGCTGATCAGTGCTGATGATGCATGCTTCCATGCCGAGTGCATTACTCCCAATTCTACACTTTCCATATATAGCCATAAGAATCAGAAGGCATTTACCACCTGTTAAAGTTGGGTGGATCAAAGATTAGATGGCAGTGTATCCGTTTATTCTGTACCATTTATTGTAAACGGAAAAAAAATAACAAATTATTTGTTGTATGATAGTCAGTCTTTCATTGTACAAGAATTTTGGCTCACTCTTTTTTTTGTAATTTAATTATCTGAGGTTAGACATTTCCCAGCACTGTAATCGGGTTGAGATCTGCACTTTACTTGGTCGTTGCAGCACCTTAACCTTTTCTTTGTCAGTCAGTCTGCCGTAGACTTGCTGTTGTTTGGAGTTGCTGTCCTGTTGCTTGATCTAGACTGGACCAAGCTTTACATGTCAGTCACACAGCATCACATTTGGCATATTTTGGAATATGGAGGGGTTAATGGTTGCTTCATAAACTGCAACGTGTGGTGGTGCAACTGGTGTGAGGCGCATGTGAGGCTGCGCATTGTCTTGTCAAGCATTTCCACTTCTGTCGGTCCAGGTAACATTGTTCCAGAAGTATTGTGGTTTGTTCAGCTTTGCAAACATAAGCTGTCTTGCCATGCTCCGTTTGCACAGAACACCCTTCGAAACAAGCCATACTTGCTCATTCACATGTTAGTTCGTTCATATGCCATGTGCTTTTTCCCATGCATTTGGGAAGAACTTCACTGATCTATAAGGGCTGATTTCTTTCTCAACAGTTTGACATTTCAACAGTAAAATGATGGACTCCAAATTGTTTGTTTTTACAATTGATGGACAACGTGCTTTCTTTTTTTCATTGACAGTCAGCAGACAGTTTGCTGAGCATCAGGTGGAAACAAGTTTTGGCCTGTTTTTAATGAAGCAAAATATTCTTAACACCTATAAATCTGTTATGTTTTACTGTCCAGTTCTATTTTAATTTGCATGTTGTGTAACATGGTCACTAAAGCTCTAACGAAGTGTGTAGACTGTAGAATCAGTCCAGCTCTAGGCAAGAGTTATCTCAATTTGTCCTCTAATTCAATTTTCCTTTTAAAACAAGGCTCTGCATTTAAAGTTAGAAGTCCTTGGGAAAGTTGTCAGGGTGAAAGTTTCTCACTCTCAGTGAAAAACATTTTATTTAGTGCCAATTACAAGGACGAGGCTGGAAGTTGTCTTTTGATTCTATTTTAATTCCCCAACTAGCTGCACATCTAACTGAGAGAGGCAAAGTGCAGCAAGTCACCTAATCATGCAAAAATATTACTTCCAAAATTAAATCACACCAAGGTTACTGTGAGGTTAAATTGTGTCTTTTGCTGGTGAATAGCAGCCATCAGCTACAAGCTTGGTAGATAATTAAAGATCGCTGCTCTTTTTTGTTGTTTTAAATACTGGTTAAGACTAGCGTTGCAACTATTGTCTCTGCAATGTCACCTAACAAAACAAATCATTTAGTTTATGTCTGGTTTAATTTGCTTTCATTTGTGCCAATTCTGTTGTATTTTTCCAGGAGAAATTTTAGACCTGTCATGGATATTTGTTATATGAAAAAAATGATAAAACAGGAGAAATTCACTGATTAACTTTGTGTTCCAGGTGCCGAAGATCGCAGTGCCCCTCAACACAACAAAATACAACCCCTCCCTTGACAACAATCTGACGCTCATCTCTTCCTTCAATAAGTTCCCCTACCCAACGCAGGCAGAGCTGTCCTGGCTCACCGCCGCCTCCAAACATCCGGAGGAGCAGATTAAAGTTTGGTTCACCACGCAGAGGCTCAAACAGGGCATCAGCTGGTCACCGGAGGAGGTATTGGGACTGATGTTCATTGCACTTTTTTCTACTCATGTGTGACTTCTTCCTTTTTTATTTCACCCACTTCAGCAGGCATTGCTACCAGAGATGGTGTTTGAAATATCTTGTTGTGTAACAAGAGTCTGTTTCTTCTGTGACAGGTGGAGGAAGCAAGGAAGAAAATGTTCAATGGTACGATCTCCTCCGTGCCTCAAACTCTGACTGTGGTTACTCAAAAGATCAACGCCCACTCCTCGGCCAGCCAGCCCGTCCACACCCCCACCTCTAAATCCCTGCAGTCGGCAGCGTCTGTCCTCCAGTCGCTCCCCTGCCAGCTCCTGGGCCAGACCAGCCTCGTTCTGACTCCCGTAGCCAACGGCTCCACCGTCACGTGTGCGCCGCTAGCGCTCACTGTGGCTAACCAGGTACGTAACCCGACACACAAATCAAAGTGCCTCAGATGCAGGACAGAGAGGATGTAGCCGCCGTGCTACAGCTCTGCTTTGGGAGATTAACCTCCGTGATCACCGCAGGTGTCGCAGTCGCTCAAACGACCTCTGACCTCTCCAGTGATCGCCACCGAGAGTAAACGACCGTCCATCATTCAGACCATCTCCGCACACACGGCCGCGTTACAGCCGGCGTCGCCCAAGATGCTGAGTTTCACGGTCGACCCCAATAAAACAGCAGAGCAGCTGTCGGTGCTGAGGTCCAGCTACACACAGTGCCCTTTCCCCGAGGAAGATGAGGTAAGAATGAGTGAGTGAAGTGGCATTGTGGGTCAGCGTGTGTTTGTGTTTGGGATGGGATAATTATTAATTGTACAAATGGAATTACTTCTGCCACTTTTTTTTCTGTTTTTTCCCCAAAGCTTACACAGACAACCTTAATATTCATCTAATCTGTGTAATGTGATAGATCTACAGACTGATAGAGACCACCGGGCTTTCCAGAGGGGAGATCAAGAAGTGGTTCAGTGAACAGAGGCTCCTCAATCTCAAAAGTATGTCTTGAAGTCAGTGCTGACGTAATCATCTGTCCCCACTGTGATTATTTTTAGTTCCTGATGAACGTTTAAAAACAGAAACGTTCCTTTAACTAACATCAGTGAACTGGATTGTCATGAAAAGGTCCGGTTCTTCACTGTTTCTCTGTGTGTTGAAGGTGCACCGCCTCCACCCGTGTTGGTGAAAGCAGAGACAACCGCACCAGTAAAAGATGATCCCATTAAAAAAGTAGTCCCCAGCCACTTTCCCCTGTTGGAAAGAGTGAAGGGGAAGTCATCGGAGCAGCTGAAGGCGCTGGAGGAGAGTTTCCAGAGGAGCAGTTCCCCAACGGGGACAGAGCTCGGTAAAGTGCTCCTCAGGCCAATAAGAGCATGAACTGAATATCATAACTCGTTTCCTCAGGAGGGAAAAGTGTTGCTAGCTTAGCCCTGCTGTAAAAGGGCTTTACTCCCTCTTTGACTTGTGTTTAGCTAGTTTAAGAAAACCACATTTTCCCATCATGGAATAATATTTGGGTTGTAGATGACTTATAACTTTTATCAGAAAAGCTTCAAGACTTCAGTTGTTCTTCAAGTATTCTTAAAACTGATCTCTACAAACATCTGGGATCAGAAACGGAACACTCCCGCTTCTTCTTAACCATTAGCTTTCCATTTTCTTTAATCCTGCGCTGTTCCAGTCGACCAAATTAGCACTTTGTTGTGTTCTTGTCGAGCTCAGTGTCCTCGCTTATGAATTAGATGTTTTAATGATTTGGATGCATTTTGTTTATACATGTTCCCAGCATGCGGCTTCATTTTCTTCCATCCCGGAGCAGCTGCAGGCCTGCTTCTGTGTGGCAGGAATAGCAGGAACGTTTTTAATGAGTCTCTTTTTTTGCCCTCTGGAGAGAAATTTGAATTTTGAGGTTTCTAAAAGAACAGCTGCATGCTGAGGAAACGCAGCTCACCTAACTTATTATTTTGTTGTTTTGTCTGTAGATCAGCTAGCTCAGGAGACCCGGCTGTCCAAGACGGAGGTGGACTGCTGGTTTTCAGAGCGCAGGGCCCTGAGGGACAACATGGAGAAGGTTTTACTCAGCATGGCGTCTAAGAGCACAGCGGAGCGGTTAGAGCGGGCGGGCGGAGCGCTGCTGAACGGGGCGTCGCATCGGGAGCAGGACAGGAAGCCTCTCCGCTCATCTCCTCACCCGCCTCTACTGTCCTCTTCCTCCTCACCTTCCTCCCCTCCTGTGCTCGCAGCTTCCTCCCCTCACCCGCCAACCCACTCCTCCTCCACATCTCCTCCCATCCTGACCTCGTCCAGCTCTTCTTCTCCACATCCTCCCGTTCTTTCAGCCTCCACCAGTCCAGCACCCATCTCCAGCCGCTGCCTGCCACTGCTAAAGGAGGTAAGAGCAGGACGGTGTGTTCGGACGTGCTGCACGGTGACAATTAAATGTAAAAAATAATAGTGAAGTCCTTTAGCTCTGATTGCTAGACCTGACTTTTAAAGGAGCTATACCTGATATTATTTAAATCTTTCTAAGAAAAATGGTGTCTACACAGTATATTATGTGGTAAAAGTAGGAAGTCCATAAAAATTAATGACTCATTGAGTTAGCGAAAGCCCATTGGCAGAGAAAAGAGCGTCAAGCCAAAGCTAAAAATTAGCCACTATCGCTAACTAACGACCTGGACTCGTACTTCTCTGTGAATCTTGATGCAACTCACGATTCAGTTGGATTCCGATTCTTGGGGTAACAATTCGATTCTCGATTCAAACCAATTTTAATTCAAATTCACTCTTGTTTTAGTAACAAAACTTGCTGATTAACTCTGTTCCTCTATAAGCCAGAAACAACTCTGAGGAATTGTTTCATTAGATGAAAGAAAAATGATCATTTTCATCAAAAACAGTTTAAACTTAGCAAACCTGGCAAAGTTTAACACGTCTTTGTCACTTACCAGCAGCTTTGAAAGTCAAACTAATAAAGATTAAGGCAAAGATACTAATATAATATATATAATAATTTAAAAAAGCGATTCTGAATCTAGATGAACAAGAATCTCGATTCTGATTTAATAACTTTTTTTTTCACCACCTCTAGTAGCCTACATATGTGTAATCAATGAGTCTTCATTTTTAAGGACTTCCCCCTTTTACCTTTTTTTTGTACTATGTAGAAACCATTTTTCTTAGGAAAATTTTAATAATCTCAGGTATTTTTAAAGTGTCAACAGGCATCTACTTTGTTGCATTTTTTTTATGTTCTTTTTTGTTTTCTTCCAATCCCACAACCTTGTCCTGACAGATGTTCTGCCGAACCCAGTGGCCGTCTCCTGAGGAGTACAGCCAGCTGGAGGTACAAACAAGCCTGGGACGCACAGACATCGTCCGTTGGTTCAAGGACCACCGCTCGGCGCTGAAAAACGGAGAAACTCTGGACTGGATGGAAAGCGTCCAAAACCAAAACCTTGGGGAGAAGCAGAACGCAGACCAGGGACAGAACGGCCAGAGCGCGGAGAAAGACGCCAGCGTTTCCCTGGAAGTCAAGGCTGTGAAAGGTCAGCGTTTGGAGAGAACATATTGTTGTTTTGTTTTTTATTTTCACTGTTATCATTTTACATGAATCAACGCTTATCTGTTGTTGATCCTACATAGTTTGTGCAGCTGAGAAGACTGGTGGGAACGTAGCAGCTGCAGAGAACTGCAAACTATCCCAGCAAGACAAAATCCAGTGGCTGAACGAGCGACTGGTCCAGGGTGTGACGGACCTGAGCCGGACCAGGCAGGACCAGACCAGCTGCAGTGCAGCTGACCAAGAGAGGTGAGTGGAGGAACTACAAACTGAAAATAAATGCGTTTTTCTTAGTAACGGTGTAAAAACACAAATCGAGCCATGACTGCTAATTTACTCCACTTTTTACCCTTATTTGTCCCACTATCTCTTTTCATGCTGAGTTTCTAATGCAGTCTCTCCCATAACACCTACAACTATCAGAAAATAGACTTTTGGTTTCCATTTCCTTGAATGAGTCCGTTTAGTGTTCAGAGTTTCTCTGATTTGTCGCCAGGTGGGTAAAGGTTACCGTGGCCGTTGGGAGCGACTCAGAAGGAGGAGGGGAAAGACAGAAACTGGCAACGGAGGCGGACATTATGACCCTCGAGCAACCAGGGAGGGTCACCAGTTGATGGTAGGTCAAAAAAAGATTAAATAACCCTTTAACCGTAACACATTTGAGCAATGAAAGCAGAGGAATGACATGTAATATTTTAGTAGTTGAGTATCAAATGTTTAATGCTTCATGGCGAATTAATCAACGAGCCACACCTTTAGCCTCTCAGACTGTTTTAGTGCTGCTTTAAAGGGTCATCAAGTTTTTATTACATCTGCAGATTTCAAGGTGAGGGGATAAGAAGTTCCACATGACTGCTGCTGTATATGCTGTGGTAGTTCCAGACGTTTCAGTCAGAAGCATGCTGGGATATGGTCCATCTGTGAGCCCTAACGGGAAGGACTAAAGCGAATGAAAGGGGACGGATAAACTCTGAAAGCCTCAGCTTGTGACTTGGCCTTAATAAATGGTGAACTGTTTCTTTAAGAAGGCACAGCTGCAGCCTCCAGCTACCCAGGATGTTATTAGCGAGTAATTACCCCCGATTGGTCCCTCAAAAAGATGGCGTACACCATCATTAGCATCAGACACACAGACAGTGGTACGAGGGTCACATGAGGGCAGAACCAGAGATGATAAATTGTTTATAGCCGGAACTTTTTGTTTTTCACGCCATATTTGCAACATTCCATGATGACGTGTTTTTAGTTGTAATGGAAAATGTTGTCAGTCGTGTTTTTCCAGGTGTTAATTTTAGCCGGATCTCATTTTTCCAGGTGGAGTGGATCACTGAATGCTGAGTCACCAGCCACCTTCAGACAAGCGGCCGTGGAGCCAGTGATGTCTGCCCGTGATGTCATCACAAAGCGCCAGTTATTTTCGGTGCTTTCTGGCACTGGTGAGAAGTGCAGACATGAAGAGGAGTGCCAAAGCTGGACTTGATGCGTTGTTCTCATTACCGTTTTGTTTTGTTTTTCTAAAAACAGCATTGTAAATATTTTTCTGTATTACAAAGAAGGTTTGTACAGTTGAAGTGGCAGAGCAAGTTTTGTTACTTTATTTTTTTGAATGTGGACCCCAAACAGGAATGTGTTTTCTCTCCTTTTTTTCGCTCTAAGATCAAATTGTATTATAGTCTATTTGCTGAAAATCAGCTTCTTCTTTTTTAGTTTATTTTATTTTTTAAATCATCAGACATTATACTCGTTCCGAGTACATTTTGATGGCACTTGCATATTTTCCTGCGATAGTGATAGCTATTCCAATACTAGGCTGCTTTCAAACGCCTTCGTAAGAGTTACAGTGGCGAAGGTGGGAATGACTCAGAAGTGCTAGAGGGGCGAGTAAAAGGAGTGTGAAATGTGAACACTTCACATGAACAGAGCACGACGTCCGGCAGCGTGACGATGCTTCAGCGTGCTGTTCATGGTCAATCCTGGTATCTTTTCTTATCAGCTGCTCCAGGATCAGTGCCTGAGGTGTTCATGAGGCTAAAATGGTACTGAATGTTCATCTTTTCTCATGTAAAAGTGATAAATCAGAGAGCAGAGGGTCTGTTCAATCGCACCGCGCTGCCTTTCCAGCTTATACCCGGCGTTTCCTGCCAGCCTCAGAAGAAGACAGCCGAGTGCTGTATGATTTCAGCTGATCGGCTCGTAAACATTTTGAACCTTTCAAAACACTACAAGCAATTTGAAAATATCTCCTTTTGGTTTTAGTCATTTCAAACATCCATGTTGTTAAGCTATGGTCTATAAACACATGGTTTCTATCTCACTTGAGGTTGGCTTTTGTTTCTGTACACACTCAAAATGGCGGTTCATGAATGTCTGCGATACCAGAGAAGAACCTAAATTGCTGATTTTCTCACAAATATTTGGGACACCACAGCAAGCAAAGCTGTTATGAACTGCTAGCACGTACATCAGCTGTTTGAATTTTTAACGCATTTTCCCAATTTGATTTAAAGGGATCTGATTTCTGGGTCAAATTTCAAACCTTTGCAACATTTGTGCCGGCAAAGAATGAGACGTCTGAGCTGCCATGGAGCCCTTATTGTTAACAGCAGGTGTATGTATGGCTGTATGCTGACTGCATGCTGGTTTCTGCTGCTTTACTTTCATGTTCAGACAAGTATCTGGAATACTGCACGTTTGGTTGATTCGTGCAGATTCCCGCTTGTATTTTGATTTTCTACTTCAAGTCTGCTGCAATTCAATAAAAACAGTTAACTGTAAAATCTGTGTTGTGACTGCGGTATAAATCAAATGACAAAGATCAGGAAGTCAGAATATGTGAGGGTTTTCAGATTTTTTAGGCTTTGTTAAACATAAGAATATTTCTTCAGATAAAGAATGAAGGGAAACATTTTTATTTGCATTCTAAAATGAAAACTGCACATTTCTGAATATGCAAATGAGCCTGCAGTAAAGAAAGTGCTTATATCAGCTGTTAAATGGACTGTACTGCAGGCATGTGACCACTCAAAGTGCTTTGACACATGTCACATTCATCCAGCACCGATATTGTATCATACTTGTTGCTTATATTCACTTTCCCAGTAGGCACATCAGGAGACAAGGTATAGTTCAGTGTCTTGCCCAAGGACACTTAAACATGCAGCGGATGTGGAATCAAACTGCCGACCTCCTGTTTAGTAGGCGACTGCTCTATCCACTGAGCTACAGCTGCCATCTGCTACAACTTCATATTGACAGGAAAACATGGCAATAGATCTATCAGTAGAAACATTTTTCAAATGCAGGATTAAACAAACCTCGACAACAATACAAAAGCTATCACTCCCAGAAGGAAACGAGGTGACAGTGGATGGAAGAGAAGCTGTCATGGGCTTTGGATGGAAGTGATGTTTATCACTAATGAAACATTTTAAAAGAATACATTAATATTTCCAGAGTCATAGGTTTATATGGGGCTGACGACAGGTAAAGGAGCAGAGGAGGCAGCAGTCATTACCTCTGCAGTATATCTGGAGATGTACATACTTTTATTATTCTCAAGATCAGTCTTACATGCAGGGAAGAGGCATCATCTCAATGCAAACAATCCAGATCTCAGTCTGACTGAAGTGATATGATAGAAGTAGAAAAATGTGGTTTCAACGAGGCTCTGACTTTGTAAGCTACCGTGTAAGAAAGGTGGAACCTGGATGATGATGAACATAAAAAGGCACGAGTGGTGAACTATTAAATGATTATTTTGGGTCCATGGTTTTAATCTTTTCCTTCTTGATCTAAACAGACAAAAAAAATTAAATGGATTTTTTAAAAGGGATGTTCAGCTTTTCAGTGCATTTTCTGTGTAATATCTTTTATTTTTCTACTAAATGAAAAAGCTGAATGAAGGTTCACCAGGTGGTCAGTGCATAATTTACAGGCTGTCATAGACTTGAACAAGATAAAGACTTGTTACGTTTCCCCATTTAGTTGAGGTTTCACTTGTTTTCTAAACAAGTTCAATCTGGGTGTAGAGCAACGTTTAGGCCCTTAGATGGACAACAAAAAGTTAATGTTGAGCTTCAGAGCTTGAGAGGAAATTCCAAAACTGATGTCTGGTAAAATATTATATAACATGCTCCTGCTGACATACATAAAACATATTTACAACATCCTCCTGTCAAAAATAGTTTGACATCTTGTTTTTACATTTTGATGTGTGATTTCAGTGCTGTTAGCAGCTGTGCACCTTTTCCATGTTGAACTAGGATCGGTTTGCTCTTCTGAACAAACAGGCGTGAAATATGTGTGTACAAAAACAGGATCAGTCAGTCTAAATACAATACAACTTATTTCCTACAGCAGGTAGAGTCTTAAACTGCAGACCTTAAAACGCTTGCTGTTTAGTGAAGAGGGCAGGTAGTGAAGAAACAGAGTATTTCCATACATCTTAACATCAGACTGTATGGACTCTAACCTTTTCATTGTTTCTATCGGCTGGGGAATAAAAATCATTTAATTAGTTCTCAGATCCTCTCTAAGCCTGTTATGCTAATGGCCTAAAGAGCTCCAATAAGTTGTTCAAAGCAATTGCAGCTGAAGAAATGTTTTTATAAAATATGCCTTTTAACCATTGAACAGCTCAGTAGGAAGCGTTCAGAATCAGTGAGCTTATGCATCACAAGGTTGCAGTTTCATGTTAGTAGAACTAAAGAAAATAATGACACACATATCACACATGCTTTCAATAAACAACTGTATTTACAAAAAGAAGAGCAACAATCCATTTTTACCTCAGTTTCAGGTATTTTGATAGAAAAAGATCCAGCTGTGTTCCAATAAAGGGTCACTACCGTTCTCAATCCAGACCTGGAAACGGTGCTCTCTAAATAGCTTTGCCCAAGTTCTGCTGAGGGAAGGCTGATTGCGCACTCCCGTTGCGTTGGTAATTACAATGTAATCTGATATGGCATCACAGAGAGGGAGGAACACATGAGTCAAAATCAACAGCGTGCTGTTGTGCAGCTGCAACATCTCTCATCTTTACAGTCCGACGGCAAGTTCTGGATGGAAAACGCAAGAGGAAAAGGGCAGGAAAGGAGGAAATGAGAGGGTGGCAGAAGGATCATCACAGAAAAGAAACAATTTATTAGTTTTTCTGCTTCACATGGACACATCCACAGTAGTTGGATGAGAACAGCTGGCTTCCGTTAGTGATATGAGCCCACAGCCTGAGTCTGAGTCCTGCTGTGCAGGGTTGCTTAAAATACATGCTTCCTCACATTTAATCACGCTGCATTTTTTAGAAATTAAAATTAAAATCAATCAAATCTAAATCTCAAGGTTCTTATTCCTTTAAACAACAAATAACGTGAGGAAGCAAGAATTTTAGCCCAAAACATCAGAGGCCCAGCAATGTGTTAATGCTGGGAGCTGAGGGGGCGTTGTTGCTCTCATTCATCCCCGAGGCGAAAGCCTTGTCCCCAGTTGTGACGTCCTCCTCCCCCTGCTCCTTGCTCCTGGGCGGCTGGCCTCCTGCTGGGAGGAGCTCCGAAACCTGACACTCCTCCTCTCCTGCTCGGAAAGAACCGATACCTAGTGAACGAAAGAAGAGAGTAAAAAAACGTAAAGCTACCGTCTACATTTCTCATCTTTGTTTACAGTAAGTAGCAATTTCAGTAAAATAGTAAATAGTGACACATCCTTACTGATGTATCCCAATAACTATTCCAGTAACTACCTGCTGAGTACGAAATCACCTGAGCAGAACTGGCTTATTGACATAAACCTTGGAAATTCAAAATCATTTATGATGAGTAAAATGTGTGTTTTTATTATTATTATTATTATTATTATTACTTTAAAGCGGCTCTATGCAGCATTATCATCGTCATACAGCAGCTTGGAAGTAATTATTTTGCTTGACTGACCTGTTCTGATGTTAAAGCGGACATTTCCTCCTCCATCGGGTCTCCCCCTGTGACTACCAGATCTGTATTTCTGTAAAATCTGTATTTGTGTGGACTGCGCATGCGCATCACGTCCGCCATCTTGGACACAGAAATACGGCAACACCGGCTATTCAGATCTGTTTGGTAATCGAATTTTCACTTCTTCCCGTTACTTGTTCTCATTTTCACTATCCCGGTTGC
>JAVQJG010027101.1:0-30488 GCA_036024015.1 Craterocephalus amniculus
GTTCATCATGTAGCCGGAGATATTGGGAGTTTTTCGTTTTGAGGAAATTCCCATAAAGTGATGTTGAACGGGGCCCGGTCAAAAAAGTCCACAAAAACTTGGCAATATTCCTCCATACAGCTCGTCCAATGTAATCCAGGGGTTATCAGTGGGCAACGTCCATAGTTTACTCGAAACGACTTCATTTAGTATATATTTTTTAGCATAAACCGTAGCATGTTTTAGTTCCTGGATGACGTCACCAAAGTATGGTGGCAACGGTAGACCAAACCACACGGGAGTGCTTACAGCCACTGTCTCTGTAGCACTCCCGTTTTTTTATTATTATTATTATTATTATTATGATAAAGAATTTCTTTCAAGATACTGTATGTATTAAAAATTGAAACGGAGTTGTAGTAGTGCTGCTGCATTCACTGGATTTTCCTCCTGCTTCGCAGTGTGATGAAACATGCAGGTCTGACTCTTGTGTGTTTTCTCTACATCACCCATCTCCCTCATTAACACTTTGTTATAGTCTGGATTTTGCCTGGAAGGCTCCATTTAAATCTGGCGCTATCTTCAACAAAACTGATAAGGCCAAATGTCACTGGGTCCATGGGCGTTATGCTCGCTGCCCGTGTCTGGTATCATGTCAGATGCTGTAGCTCGCTCTGTCTGACATCATCCCCGGTGCTCCCGGTCTGGGTTGACAAAACTGTTGGGGTTGGAACAAAATCAAGGCGCAGCTGTAATGCGGTGCACATCCGGGATAAAATCATTAAAAAAAAATAAAATAAAAGCGCGCAGAAAGAGAAATGGATGGCCAGAGAGAAATGAATGCTCGCGCGTGCAGCGGCCACCGATGCATCCAGCACAATAGGAAGCACAATATGCCACGGTTTGGGCTCTAAAAATATACTAAAGTTGTTTCAAGTAAATTATGGACGCTGCCCCCTCTGGATACATGATGACTATAGTTGTCATTTCTTAAATTAGAAAAACAAGCCGCCCCCAAAGCTGTCGCACAAATGTTATGTAAAAGAAAAATTGTAGCACAGATTTTTTTTTTCATAGCACGTGCGACATATATGTCGCACTGTACAGCCCAGAATAAAGATAATACCTTCCCTGGTTACCAGACTTGTTTTTATTAAAATTAATTATTGGCTATTATTGCCATGAATATTATTGGTCGACCCCTAATCACAATATTGAGTAGATAACCCCGATACATGGACGAAAACACTATGATGCACAATCGACCCTTTTCACATGACGTCACACAACTTCAGTTTGAAAGCGAAGCAGGGTATCACTTCTTCTAGATTCCGCCGTTTCATATGCAGATACAGATATTTAAAACATTGCCCAGCAAAACTAGGTGTAAAGCAAAAGTGTATTTCATAAAAGTAAGATTGATACCACAACCTTTCTCATTTTGTATTAACCATCTATATTTTCCTCAGTATCATTAGTGGTCATTGCCGTTGCAAAAATGCCTTGAAATGTGAAAGTAACATAAAAATATGCCAGCTAGCCTGCAGGCTTTACAAGTATCAACTATGAATAAATATAATAAAGCAATGTGGTCATGCAGTCTTTAATGTTATTTCAGTTTACTGTACATAACTATCAGAAATCTGATCTTGATGTAATTGATCTAATTTTTCTTTCCCCGATCTCCGTGTGTCCATCTCTCAGCAGAATGCATTCATGGCACAGTCGCTAAGACACCCAGGCTGCTCAAACAATAAAAAATACTTTCCCGATCTTAGTTTTCATGACTTCAAGTTTGGAGGCTGGGCTGGTGGACATTTTATGGGCTAGTCTTTACATGTTTCCCAAACAAAAATAGGGTAGATGGTTGAGAGAAAGTGTGCAATCCATTGCCATGCCATCCATGTAATATCCGACTGATTCCCAGCATGTACAGAACAGAGTATGGGACGGTGCACCCATACATCAGAGTTTTTGTGAAATATTTAATATGAATTAATTAATACTGGGGCCGATAAGCATTGACTGGGCAGCCTCCTTGTATTTTAATTTTCTTAAAATATCACATTTATTGATATGGGCAACAATACTATCAGTTATACCTGTAAATTTCGGTATTGGTACATTTTCGATATATTGACCACCTCCTACTTTTGGTGGTCCTTAAGCTTGAGAAGTCAAACCAAAGTAGACAAATATTTTGTCTTTGGGACTCAGTAAAGTATTGAAGAGTGGAAAATGTTTTTGTGCTATTGTGTATTGGACATTTTTGCTTGTGGCATTTAATCATCGTGGTACACCTCTTCTGTAGTTTTAACAGAGAGGAAAATCTTTGAACTTTGTGATAATAAGTTAAACTGAAACACAAAATACAGTAAGCAAGCAAAGAAAACAGGTAGCAACCAGGCTGAGTTAGGTGTTGTATTCCTTGAATCATGTTGGCTGAAATTTTTGTATTAAAAAGGACAGAGTTTCTTCTGGCTCATCTTAGAGTATCATCCAATATGGTATGAGTAATGAATTGCACAAATCTTTTAGATGACGCGGAGGGAGTAGATAATGAGGTAGGGAGTTAAAGTGGTTACAATATGAAATATAAGTGGTTATAAGGCCAGTGAAAGAAGCTCTTTAGCTTTTTTCCTCACAACAGTATAATCTGTCTGCTCTTGGTTGAGTTGTTCCTGTGTAATTATAGAAGAAGCATTTATATTGGTTCACCACACTGTGTGGGCGGTGTTTGCTCTTAGCAACTCTCTCAGCCAGTCCATTAGTCCAAATGTACAACGTACCACACATGCAGCATATAAAACAACGAGGCACATCAAATTACCCGTTTATAAAGTGTGTGGCTTGAACATGCTAAAAATACCCAGAATGCAAAGCAGTCGACCAACAGCTTGCATATATCACTCATTTCTACATGTTTGGTTTAGCTCATACTGTAAGGATGTGAAAAGCTCTGCAGTTATTAAGAAAAACTGTAGAAATTTCAAGCAAAAAGCTTTTCTCCACTCAGCCTTTGTGTAAATCTATACTGGCAGATTTCTTGATGACTGAGATTTCTTATTGCATGATGCTAACCTTTTCTAATGTTCGGAAATGTCTGTTACGCTTTTAAACCCAGTTGCATACTTTTCTTTGCCTCCTCTTTAAATACATTAATTCAAATGAATGATAAACTACATTCTTTGCAAATTGCTTTGGACTTTATTGAACTGTATTTTAATTTATCTTTGTTAAAATTTTGTTTCAGCCTTGACTATAAAGTACTGCTGAGGAAAGTGTCAGTTGTTACAAAAAAGGCTTCAGCTGAGAACTACTACCGTTCACCGATGCCTAGCTAGCTACTTATTGAGACCTGAATTTACCTTTAAGAAGGAGAGGTAGGGGCACTGCAAGAGGAAAATCTCGCGCTTTAACCGTAGCAACAGAGCTTCTCCACTGTAGGCTGACAGATTAGGATCTCTTCTGCTTTGATATAGCAAGTGACAGTAAAAGATCCGACTAAACGGGAGGACAATGTAGCTGCTGGACTGTCCTGCTGTGTTTCTAACATAATACCAGAACAAACTTTAGTGTGTTAGATTAAATAAATTTACCTGTTCAGCAGAAAGCTGCAGGCTCCACCTGTTCTCATGTCCCTCTCCCTTTGTAGGGTGTCTCCATCTGATAAGCTACGCTGATGCATACCCTCATTTTCCTTCCTTGGCTATTTACCTCCCTCCTATGGGGCAAAGAGTACCGATGATCCTCCATTTCAATGGATAACTGCAAGTTAAAGAGCCTGCAGTAGGCTGATTTTTTTTCTCCTCCTCTTCCTCCCCAAAATAGACCCTATGCATGAGAAAAATGCTAACTTCCTGGTTTGAGACCGGATGTTGGGTCGCTGGTTTCCGGTAGCTTTATTTTGCGGTCAGTGTTATTGTAAGGATGGAATCAAAAATATGAAAAAAGATTGTTTTACTTTCAAAGGGCAAATAGTGGAAACATTAATCATTGCTGGGTCTCTTTGTGCACTGCTGGAGGGAGGTTTAACAATATGTAAAGTTGTCACTTTTTGTTTGATGCGGGAACTGTGCAGAATGGCTATTAAAAATAAAATGGGAAAGCTTCACAGTCCAGACCAACTCCAAAGTGAGTAGTCGGCACTTTAACACTGAAGAGATCTTCATGTCTTTCTCGGAAAAGAAGGGTCTTTTAACCAAAAGCAGCTCCATTCGTATTCCATTGGAATTATTTTTCTAAATGGATCGCGTGACCCGGAGTCTGGGAGTGCAGCCCTGGACCCTCCAGACGTGGACTGGTGTTGTAGGTACGCCAAAAAGTGATCGTCTGCCACAACTTGATAAAGAGGCCGTGGGTTGTTCAGTTTCTCAGGTTTATTGCTGTTTCTGACATAAAAATACAGGCAACATTGTGTCAGCTTTAACAGAAAGCGTAATGATAACAAGCGCAAATGGAGAGAAGTGCTGTAATCAGAAAGATATCACAAAGCTATTACAGCATGTTGCTCCTTTACTGTTCTGGTTATGTCTTTATGCGTCTTTGTGTTTACAATTTAACGTGGAATTAATATGTGTTCATTACAGAAGTATAATGATCACTGATGACATGACAGTAAATTTGGCAATAACTTGGCAATAAATTACTATAAATGGTCTGATTTAACTCAGTCACCCTACAAATTACTGGCTAATAGAATTTAATATTTGCTCTCTATGCCTTTTAAGGTGATTTTACTAACTTGTCAGAATGACCCTGTCATTCCACCTTATAAGAGTTAACCACAAGAGTTAATGGAAGTGCGCTATTTATTGCGCAGTAATATATTTCATGTGACTTTAGTGAGTGTATTATAGGAATAAAATGGTTAAAATGTTTTTCTATCATGGTGGTGTTGGTGAATATTGAAAAATAGATTTGAAATAGTACTTTTTGAGGACACTCTTATTCTTGTGATTGATCAATTTTGGAATAATGTGTTTGATTATGGCAAAAATGTCCATGTCCATACATCCTTTTAAGTTGCTGTGTGAACCATGTTTTCCGGCGGTGTTACTCCGTCTTCTGCGTCTTATGACTTATGTGCAAAGAGCCTGAAAATGAACCAAATGTGCTCATAATCGAACAGTCTGTGTGTTTGTGTATCCGTCAAGCATAAATGGGCCTTAAAAAAAATAAACACTGATCAAGTGTATACTTGCAACATAAAAGGTAGCTTTCAATGGACAGGTAAGCAAAAGCGTCACTGCCTGTAATTCGTTATGATTGGTTGCTTAGGCTGACGATGTACATGTTGGTTGCCTTGGTGCATCAGCATAGAAGTGTAATTTATAGAATGTGACCTAAATCATCCACATTATCTCCTCCCTCTGGCAGGTTGTCTACATGTTCTAATCCTTCACGATCTAATATTTTCATATTGCACACCCCTAGTTACTGGATGCAAACGATACGCAGATTTATATTGAAATGACACCAGGAGTCCGAGACCCAGTACAGCTTCTTAGTAAATCGAGGAGATCAACTGGATGAGCCTTTTCAGTTGAACAAGAACAAAATTGAGGTGATTGCCTTCGGAGCTAAAGAGAAGGAACAAAAGGTCTCCACTAAGTTTATTTCTATCCCTAAAAACCATCAACCAGGCCAGAAAGCTTGCTGTAGCCATAGACTGAGACATACATTTTGAAAAACGCATCAAGGGAATCACAAAGTCCACCTACCATTACCTCAATAATACTGTATATCAAGGTTAAAAGATCTGATGTCCCAGCAGTACCTAAAAAACTAGTCCATGCTGCCATCTTAAGTTGGTTTCATTGTTCAGCGTTTTTACAGCGTTGTTTATTCATTTTCTTTTTCTCTTGCTTTTCATTTTAAATTGGCTTCTTTTTTATTGTTTTCATTTTATTTATTTAGTTTTTAATGTACTTTTTAATTCCTCTTCTGCACCCCAGTGTAATGTTTCTAATGATTTATGGACAGCACCTTCAATTTTCTTGTGGATGAAATGCTTCATCAATAAACTTGACTAGCAAGAAATTATTGTGCCATAATTTTACATTATAACTAATTGAAATTAACAAAAATGATGAAACATCATGGCTTTGAATTTTTATTTAATTATGAAATGCTAGGTAGTGTTGCGGTATGGTCGCCCTCTGTTGACCTTAGCTGAGTTGGTAACCACTACTGTATGATGAAAATCTGATATTTGACCGGGTGTACCTGTCTTGTCCAATAACCTAAGTGAAACCTTCACAATTCACCATAATCACAGCAATTAATGTTTGGGTGATCATGGTAATGTTTGTCAAATTTGTTTTTTGATTAAAATAAGAATTTTGAATCTGATGTCTGTCTGAAACCTTTCTGTGAGAGGACAGTTTTCAGATATTAGTATTATATACAACTGTTGGTTTCTTTAGTTTTTTCTTGTTTGCTTTTTGTGTGTTGAACGCATGTGTATTCTTTTTGTGTGGTGTTTTTTGTAAAGGTGGTTTATGCACAACTATTTGTGTGTATTGTGACTTTTATGAAGATTTAGTTGCAAATGTGCAATGTAGTTTTGTGTTATCCTAAAAGAGAAGATTAACATTAACTCTTAATCAACTTATATGGATTTAGCTTCCATAGAGTTTAAGTTACAGCCAGTGTCCAAGAAACTTGGAAATGTTCAATCGCAGTTAGGTTAAGCTCATTCATCAGGCTGTGGTTTATAGTACCTACTTTCCCCTGGTTTTGCATCTGGGAACAGCAGTTCAGCATGAGGGAGAGGAATCTTTGGACCACAGCCTGTTTTAAGTTAAAAAATGTAGAAAAGCAGATGTGGGTGGTGCATGGCAGGATGAAGCCTTCTCTGGAGTGGTGGAGATCCATTTCCTATATGTTTTAAAGAATTTCTTTTGTGTCAGGTGATATTTACCTTTTTAGGATTGAGTTTTGTGGACTGTTGCCTTTTTACACCTATGACAGCTGAGAGCTTTCTAAAAATGATTATTACTTTTGAGTTCAGGTTGACAATATCATCACCTCTTCATGCACTGAGTGTCAATAATTTTCCAATCCAAAAATACAATATGTGCAGTAAGGGGGAAAGGTGAATTTAAGTGTTAGCTTTGTTTATTTAGAAATAACACTATTTCCTTTGGAAATGTTGAATCATAATTTATGTGGTGTTGAAGTTAGTTACCTCATTTATATTAAACTACTTTGAGGCTTGAGTAGCTGGTTAGTCAGGATATTTGCTGCTGAGTGAGGACATTTTCATACAACCACTCCCCTTTATTTTTTTAATCATTTATCTTTTCTGTTGACATGTTTTTGTCAGGCTTAGTGGAAAGATAGTGTGCTTAGATAAAACTGCACTGTTTTTCAAAATGAAAAGTCTCTATGAGTCATTAAAATCCATTCCACTTTAAGCCTAAAACAGCTTGCACATGTAATGTATAACGAGTAACCATGAAAAGGTGTGTTAGTGTTAGAATGGGTGAATGAATTGTCCAGTATGTTGTGGAACTGACACGGTTTGAAGGCGTTAATATAAGTGTGGACGGTTTAAGTGAAACAAGTTGCTCCATTGCTGCTTGTCCTTAAGCATGCCGGCACGTTCCTGGCATTCCCCACAGCTGGCCTAGCTACAGAAGCAAAGCCTGCTGGCTGGATGAAAGGCTTTCCCCTCCCTACTCTGTAGTTTAGCTCTTTAGCATGGAGAAAGGGGGGAGGACAGCAACAGCAGTTTTACTTGTACCCCACCCACTGCTGCTGTTGGCTAAAAATAGCTCCAGCATATGCCTGGATGCTCCTCCCTATGTTGCCTCCTATTAAGCAAGTCCTCTTTGAAATGCCGGGATGCAAAGGGAAGGCAAGAGGATCCAATTGGGGCTTTTGTGTTCCATCTCTCTTCCCTTTCATCTGCTAGCCACAGACCCCAAACCTGAAATGTAATCTCTTTAATTTGATTTGGAGGCTCCGAAGTCGGGGGAGAGGATCTTGGTACTCACAAATGTAACTGCTAAGTGAGTTTGGCAAAAGTATGAGGCAGGCTATTTGTGATGGTATCAATAATCGTGTGATATCTGTAGTGAAGTGGTAAGGCTGCCTGAATACCTCAAGGCAACTATTCAGTGCAGCTCCATTTAGATATTGATTATCCAAATTAATCTCAGCACTGAAGATTTTTTACAGTAGAGCTATGAGCTGTTTTTCATTTGTAAAGCTGCTTTAATGACTGTATCTTCTTCTCTCCTTCTCCCTCCATCCCCTTTTCCTTTGATGCAGGTTGTATATGTCCAGTGATGAGCTTTGTGTTGGTGCCCGTGTCGTAGGCACTGGACCAGTGAGCCGACAATGAGAGCTCTTGGTGTTTGCTGGCCAGCGTAGATGCAGAAATGCCACGGTGGTCTCCATCCTGATGGACCGAGACACCTTCTCCCACATCCGGCTGTGGTGCCCACGCCCCTTTGGCACCTACTCCCAGAACAAAGCCAGGAGTCCAGGCTCAGGGGGCAGCGGTGGAGGGGGCAGCAGGGCGGGGTCCCCCTCCCTCTGCAAGCCCGAGCCCTCGCCAGGTGCCAGACGGACAGCAGATGGAAATGAAGATGTAGGGATGATCGTTGGGGCGCAGGAGGGAAGTGGAGAGGAGGAGGAGGATGTTGGCTCAGAGAACACTCCACCTGAAGCTGAGCTTGAATCCAGCTCCCAGACACCGAGCCAGGCCTCTCAGCCTGCTTCGGCTCCTCCCTCACCGCCCACCACAGGGCCCCAGATGGAGGATGGGCGTGTGCTGTTAGACACCTGGTATGTTATAAAGCCAGGTAACACCAAGGAGAAGATCGCCTTCTTTGTTGCGCACCAGTTCAGTGGCGCTGGCCAGCCCAGACCGAGTGCCATGAAGGTAAGCAGCCGACGCCAAGCACAGCAGCAAGAGATTAAAGTTGTTCTTAGTTTTTTAATTGAAGATGAATCACTTCCTCCACAGGTTAAAGGTAACTGGGCGACTGACTGCAGTAAAGCCAAAAGACGAAGACGGTGCTCATCCTACGACCCTCCAACACGCTCCCACGCTAACAGTCACGGGTCTTCTCCGGCATCGTCTCCCTGCCCCGACGAGCCGCAGCTCAGAGGCTTGAATGAAACCGACCTGCTCTCCGTGGCAGAGATGGTGGCCTTGGTGGAGCAGAGGACTGCCATGGCCCTCCAGGGAATTGTGGCTGTTCATGGAAACCAGCACCATCATCCATCCTCTCCTACCCCCCACAGTCAGGGCCTTACCCCCAACCAGCACACTATACTCCGGGGCACCGTGTCAGACCCCTCTCCCATGGTGTTTGTGTCAAACGCCTCCACCGGTCAGCCCTCCGGCGAAGCCGAGAAGCCGCCATCTCCCATCCAGACAGACCAGGAGCTGGAAGAGCAGCAAGAGTCCTGCAGGGTAGCGCAGGCCATCGCACACTTTGAATCCCAAAACCTTGAGAATCGGCTACACCTGGGTCCTGCTGCTGGAATCCAACCTTCAAATCCAGACCGAGACGGGGAGCAGAGGAGAGGAGGGGAGTCTGGCACCGCCACACCGCCTCCACCGCCCAACCACAGCCACGGAGAGGTCAGGATAGCTTTCAGAGTTTCCAATCTGGACTCGCGTTCTCCGCTGGAACCAGCTGGCCGGTCTCGCTGTATGTTTATGAGCTGTGGTGGGGGGGGGAATCAAGCCGCAGCCAGGGCCAAAGAGAAAATCACCTGTGACCTGTACCAGCTCGTAAGTCCCTCTTCACGAGACCCCAGCAGTCTGCTGCTCGCCGCCACAACCGCTGCACCCAAAGCAGACGGAGACCTCCACCACCCAGACAGGCCGGCCTGTGGCAGCCCAGACCCGACCCAGGAGCTCTTTGCTGGGGAGAAGAAAGCTGCCAGTGTGGGAAGGGAGCGAGTGACTGGTTTCCATGTGGAGGTGGTGGTGACCGGGGCTGTGGACCAGTGTGTGTTTTATGGTAAGGACAGCACGGAGAATGTGCAAGAGGAGACGGTGTGTTTTGCTCTGCCTAGTGGGGGAGGAGGCGGTGGAGGTGTTGGAAGCTCAACAGACCCTTCATCGGATGACCCCCCTCCTGGACAGCTGTTCTTCCTTCAGCCTCCTCGAGGGCCAGAGGAGGACGTGAAGGCAAAGACCGGTGGCAGCGGGTCAGGCATGTGCTCTTTGGACTGCGCCAACAACAACAGTCCTGGGGCGGGGGTGGCCGTCGGCTCGGGGGAGCGGGCCACCCGACCGGACTCTCCCAGCGTCGGGGAGGACTGCTCGGACCCCTCTCTGTGCCGACTCTACCGCCACGTGTCCCACGACTTCCTGGAGATCCGCTTTCAGATTCAGCGCCTCCTTGAGCCGCGACAGTACATGCTCCTGCTCCCCGACCACATCATGGTCAACATCTTCAGCTACCTGCCCACGCGCTCCCTGGCAGCGCTGAAGTGCTCCTGTCACTACTTCAAAGCGCTGATCGAGACCTACGGGGTGCACGCCGTGGATTCACGCTGGAACCAAGACCCGCTCTACAGGGACGACCCCTGCAAGCAGTGCAAGCGACAGTATGAGCGCGGGGATGTTTCTTTGTGCCGGTGGCACCCCAAACCTTACCACCACGACCTGCCTTATGGACGTTCCTACTGGATGTGCTGTCGGCGTACAGATAAGGACACGCCGGGCTGCCGCGTCGGCTTGCATGATAATAACTGGGTGCAGCAGCCGGCTGACGGCTCTCAGCCCATCCGCATCAAGAGGGAGGACAGAAGGGAGGAGGCCAGGTAGAGGAGCATGTACACCTCCCACACAGCGACTCATCTCATACCGTGTACATCCTCCTTCCTCCCGCTGCTCTCTGGGCAGAGGGCAGGGAAACGGAGAGGAGTTCAAGGAGGAATACCGGCTAGGATTACTTTATCTTTGCTCCCATCCTTCTTTCTCGTACTCCCACTCTGCAGACAGAGTTTGAGGATTAACGAAGGAGAAAAGTGTGTCACACTCCTTGCCTTTTTTCTTCTCTTGTTTTTGTATTTTTCCAAGCCCGTCGGAATCCCTCTCCCTCCTACTGTGCTCCAGAGTGGCTAATCTAAAACGTTTGCATACCAGGGTTGGGGTCCTCTCCTGCTGCTGTTTTTCAGTCCCCCCTTCTGCCTCTTAATCGTTGGGTATCTCTCTCATACTCATGGATGTTGCAGTCAGTAATTCATGTGAAAACATTGCTGTGTATTTGATTGGGATTAGTTTTCATGAAGTGACGCTTAGAAATGTAACGCCCTAGAGCCTGCTTACTGCTCCCCACACTCGTGTGTTTCACAAACATCCACCTTAGCTGTGCAGTGGTGCTTTGAGGAATGAGCTGTCTCGCGTCCAACGGATGTAAAACTTTTTCAGTGGTGGAATGTTCAGCGTTACCATAGAAATGTGATTGTAAACGCAAACTTGACTTTTCTTTTTTCCGTTGTACAAGATGCCATTTGTACCTGTCCTGCACCATGCGTTTCTACTTTTCTGAATGTGCTGTGATGTACTACGTTGATCAGTCCCCTGATGATGCTGCTGAACTCATTGCTTGTGTCACGGATGGTAATCCTGAAACAGCCATACTTTTGGTTAATGACAGAGCCAGTCTCGCCGAGACTCTTGTCGTGGTTTCAGAGCGGACCCTAACCTTGCTGACCAGCCATAAAGAGGAGCCACTGAGTACTTTCTGGTTGACAGAGAATAGTGGGAGTTGGACTTGAATGGGATTAAAAGAGAAACTTGATGTCACTTTGGAAAGGCCTGATGTCACTTTGTATGGTTTGATTGATTTTCTTTTTTCTTTTTTTTGCTGGTTTTTGCCTTTTTTGTTTGTTTGTTTGGTTGATTTTATTGGGTTGTGTGTCAGAATGTTTGCTGTTGTATTTGCTTTTATTCATGAGGACCGTGTTCTCTTTGTATTGGTCTGTCGCCCTACTGAACCTGCAAAGATGTATTTTTTAAAAATACGCCATCTTTGTTTTAGCCCCCCAGCTTTCTTCCTTCCCTCTACCCTGCTGTCCTCCGATCCGGCTGTGTTTGCCGAAGCCATCGTTAGTGATTTGAAATTAATGACACCATCAACCACGGTCAGCTGAAACACTCTATATACACCAGCTTCCAGCCTTAAAAGCCCCCCTACCTCTTACCCACCCTGCAGGAGACAAAGGCGTCTCATACCTCACAGATGACCGAGAGTATTGGGAGTTGCACAGGACCCTGTATGTGGCTACGTTACCGATGCTTGACACACTCCATCCAGCCCAAACTGTTGGAGTGCAACATGAACAGTGCCTGGTGACGGCTCTGACTCGTCATTTTCAGAAGAAATAAAGGAATACCTTTCTCAGCCCCCCCTTTCTCTCTCTCTCTCTCTCTCTCTCTCTCTCTCTCCCTCTCTCCCTTGCTTTTACTCTTCCAGACCCCTGCAAGCTGACATACTGGACACTGAGAAACTGATGTGATGAATGATGCTGAAACTGTGCATGGAGAGTGGGAATATGGTTGGGTAGTCATGGGAGAACTCTGTAGGTTGCAGATGTATACAGTGCTAATGGGAAATATTTGCTTAAATAAAAACAGAAGTGATGATTAAAACTGGAAATCTGAATCACTATGTGGTCTGTGTGATGTCTTGAGTAAATAGAGTCTGCTGGTAATCATGACTTTCAAAAGGTTTTTAAATTCACAATGATTAATGCTGCTTTTCAGCTGAAATGAACACACCAGCCTTTGTATGATGCAGTGTGGGAGGTCTGAAATTTCACATGTAGTTTAAAAGATGCTTTGGTTTGTTTAGATTTGTTTTATTAAGCAGAGTTTTGCAGAGGAAAAACTGCTCCATGCCTTGTAGTTTTTATACTGATGCTGTCATCAGTGGGTTTTACCTCAACCTCATTGATTTCTTTTGAGTCAAGGTTATAATAATGTGGAAAAAACACCTTGAACACTCTCCATGGCTACTGGAAGCTTTATCAAGTTAAGCTTGAACTTAAACTTTGATTTTCTTTTTGCACCTTTTTAAATTGAGCTGAAATCAAATTGTAATGTAACCATATACAGTAATGGATGTCTAACATTTTTAGGTATTTACAGTCTACAGAAAAGTGAAACAGGCCACTTTGAGAAAATCATCCCTTAGGATGCTGTAACAACTATTGACCAGCAGATGGCAGCACTGTTCCCTCTGAAAAAGCAACTCAATTATAATGAAGCAGATTAAACCGGATCAAACTCGCATAAATTCACATTTTGAAATCCATTTTTCATGTAACCACTACAGGAGTTGGTCAAGCATAATATCCCCACATAAAAACTGCCACAGCCATCATGATGATGGCGTTGGCATCCACAGTGTTCTTCCACACCGCCTTCTCACTGATGTCCGGCATCTGCGGCTCTGCTTCCTCTGCTTCCTCTGGCTCGTGGGCCTTGGAGTCACCACCCAGACCACAGAATCTACCAACCAGGTGGCAGATACCAGAGTTTTCTTCCTCTTCAACCACTGAAAGAGAGGAAGGTTTTGTGTTTGTGGATCTCTTTTTCTTTTCCACTTCTTTTCTTTTCTTGCATACCTGCACCATCGCTGTTCCTCTCTCTCATCCTGTCCTTAGCTTCTTTCCGGGCTCTTCTCCCTTTTTCTTCTTGCACCCAATCCAGATCTTTCCTCTCCTCTTTGGAATGACGAAGACTGAACACCAGGCGATGAAGCTGGAGGAGAAACACAGCTCTTTCTGTGCACCCAGTGATTCTGACATATGTTATGGACCTTTAGTAAATTAGCTGACTTCCTGTGGGCGTAGGCAGTCACTTACATGTTGATCATCTATGGGCTCGCTACAGTAGCTGACCAGCAGCACCAACGCTGACGTACAGAAGAAGAGGATTATAGCAAAATGCAGGTAGTGGACCCCACACACCAGGAAAGGGCACTGAGAGGGGAAAATGCAGCTGCCACTACCAAACCAGAACTCGGGCAACATCCGACACAGACCCATCACAAGCCCACCAATCAGGCCCCAGAAAGCTCCCTGAAGGTAGAAGAAAATCCAGCATTAGATAGAGATTTCTGAGCTATGATTTGGATTTCTAACACCCATGAAGGCAGAGGCTTCCTCACCGTTTCATTGACCCTCTTAACAAACACAGCCAGCAGAAAGACGGAGGCGATGGGGGGAGACAGATAGCTGGAGACTGACTGGATGTAATCAAACAGCTGACCGCTCTGAGCCACCTGGACAACTGGGATCCAGCAGATACTGATGGCGACGATGCACAGAACCCAGACTCTGCAGAGACGGGGACAGGAAGAGAGCTACAGGAAGCAGCTGAAAAGACCCAGCTGATAACTGATTTTTACTGATATCACATGGATGTTATGGGCATCGCTGAATGTCTGCAAGATATCTTGAGGGATTTTCCTACCTGCCCACAATAATGAGCTCCCGCTCGGTGGCCTGTGGTCTGATGCGGGTCCAGATGTCCATGGTGAATAATGTGCTGCTGCTGTTAAAAATGGAAGCCAAAGAGGACATGAGAGCAGCCAGCATCACAGCCAGCATCAGGCCTCGTAAACCTGGACAGAGAATGAAAAGTAAACAGTAAATAGTCCTGAAGGATGTGACCTGCATGTAAGGAGATGTATAAGGAAGGTTTTTGTCCTCACCACTGGGCATGACCGTCACCACCAGTTTAGGATAAGCAATGTTGGAGCAGCCCACCTCAGTCCCACACACCCTCTTACACACCTCTGGAACTACACAGCCAACTTCCTCTGCAGGTGGATGTAAACACACTTTTCTGCAGCTTATGTACATTTAATCAGTTTTTCTGCCTTTCTGTCCAGCATTGCAGTGATCTATGGATGCTACCTGAGCTGCAAGAAGTATGTCTTATTATCTCATCTGCAAAAGAGACGATCAACTTAGAAATTTTAGATTTGGGCTCATATTTGAGTCTTTTCTGACAGCGCTGTCTCTGCAGAAACAACAGAACGGCACCTGCAGAGGTTTATTTCAATGAGATTTGCCAGATTAAGCATACTGTATGCCACACACCTGGGTAGAGGATCCTGCTGATCATGCCAGGGAACACCATGAGGAACATGGGCAGTAGCTTCAGGTAGCCACACATGATGCAGCCGGCCTTCACGTGTGTGATGCTACGAGCTGCAAGGCACCGCTGCACAATCACCTGATAAGGGAAAATAGGGATAAGGTCTCTAGTTTTTTGATAAATGTGTGAAAAAGTTGTTGGAAGTAACTGAAATATTAATAAACAGTCTTCTTCAAAGAACTCCTTCGACAGTGTATTCAAACTACTAAAAGAAACTCACTACATAAATGGTGAGGGTGCAATTCTTGGCAAAACTCTCGCTGTCTCTGATATTTCTAGCTCTTTTGCATCAACAACCATAATCACAGATATAATCATATTGTCAAGCACTATCATACACGGTTATTTTTTATAGATGTCACATAAAACTTCATTCTGAAAAAATATGCCATATGTTAGCTTTGTCAGCAGACGGTGCCAGCTTCTTTGGGCGAGGAGCCATCTGGGATGGAACATTTCTCCAGCAGTTTCTAGAGGTTTTTTGTTTTTAGAAGAATTGACTTCTGTGAGCACTGCATCAAAGAGAAAAGGTCCAAAAGGTCTGTGCTGATTTGTGCATGCCAGAGGTCATTTACATTTCTGTGATGGCAGATGTAGAAAAGTATACTAATATATAGATATTGTCAGATTCCATCCTTTCAAGGGAGAATGGGGTATGATGGTGTTTCACATTGTAAGGTGTGTTTGAAGAATTAATAGATGGATGGATGGATGGATGGACAATTCACATTTTTGCATCCTCTACGCATCTTTTCCCTGTTGTAAGAAGCAACATCAACATTAACATCAACATACACTTACTTTAAAAGCCTCTTTGTAATTTGTTGTGTTCCTGACAATGAAGGATTTATTTTACATCAAATAATGCTGATGACATAAGTCAAAGTAAATACAAGAATCCCATCACAATTTTCACTGAACTCCTTGACTTTTTTTTTGCCTTTCTCGGACTTTTTTCTCTTTTAATAAAGTCTCTAATTCTTTTATGATGACTATACGTCTGCTATTGGTGCTTCAGTGTGGATCTTATGGAACAAATTGGTTTCAGCTGCTACAGTTACGACTTCTTCACCAGCAAGCTGTTGCCAAATACGTTGTTGCATTTAGCAACCTGTAACCTGTCGGGGAAAATTACAGCATGAAGTAGAACACTGCGTTTTGTATCTGGCTGAGAAAGCTAAAGCTAAAGACAAAATGTTTTATACATGTAATATATATCAATATTACGGGGTGAGTTTTTGTTTTTGCCTTTTTGCCTTAAAAGCAAAGATTTTCCAGCAGGCACAAAAAGGCAGAGTGACACGTCTGCTTTAAGCCACTCGTGAGGACTCATCATTAGGCTGACATAATGCATTCCCTGGATCTTTCTTTCATGTTAACCAACTAAGTCTTAGTTTTGGGTCTAACCCACACCATGGGACTGTAGCTCAGTGGATAGAGCAGTCGCCTATTAAAACAGGAGATTGGCGGTTCGATACCACCCTGTCCATTTACCTGTTACATGTCGAAGTGTCTTTGGGCATGACACTGAACCCTACCTTGCCTCCCGATGTGTGTGATTGGTTACTTCCCAAGCACCAAATAAGTATCAATATAGGTGCTGTGTGAATGAGATATGTCCTGTTAATTGCTTTGAGTGGTCTTTGACCACAAAAGCGCAATACAAGTACAGTCCATTTACCATAAAACCATTGTTAACCCACAAGAAACACTGCAGCTGACATATTTTCATGAAATCCCCAAAGGTTCCAGAATTTTCTCCTCATCTTTTTACATCTCCATCATAACAGCAAGAACGCAAGTAGCTTTATTTCTGAACCCCAATCTACGTTGATCCCAAGTACTTTATCCGAATCTGAACTCTTACAGTTCAATCCTAAAATTAATTTAATGCCTCCAATAAACAACGAGGACCTCATTTTGGTAAACAGAAGAATAACTCAAATTATTGTAATTGTGTGGTTTTCTTCAGTAATTTATAATTTTGTATGTAGCTTTTTAAATAAATAACTTTTACCCTACATTTTGACCCAAGTTATTTTACTTCAGTACATGGGAAATATCCCCCATTATTGAATAAAAAGATAATGTGAGAGAACTGCCGTTATGTGGAACTTCAGTAATGTTCGGCATAGTGTCATGTTTTATTTCTGTGCATCCCGATCATTACATTCATTATTTAGTTAAAAACATCCTCGTTAAGCAAAATATGCCTTCATGATATCCATAATAAAATTACTAAGTAACTTTAATTAATAATTAGTAACAAGTAATTACATTTTAAATCAAGTTCTTTTTATACTTTTACTCTAGTAGATGTTTAGATGGGTACTTTTACTTGAGTATAAACTAAAGATACTTTTACTTCATTACAAATTTTCAGTATATTTTCCACCTCTGCAAAAGCCCTATAGTCCACAAAGATTGAATACACACACCCATGCACAAACCTTGGAGGATGATTCTTAGAGCTCAACATATACAGATTAAACTTGTTTGTTGTGTCCCATTTGCCTCTTGGAAAAACTTGGTCTGTTTAAAATAGTTATGAAGAGACTCTGTTGTATTTTCCTTTTTATTTGAAGTAGGATTTCCACAGGAAGCCTCTCAGAAGCTTGTTTATCCCCCGGGCAGGAAGAAAAAAAATCTTCTTTCCTGCACCTTTCTCTGTCATAATAACCCAAAACACTGACTGGAAGATTCACCTGGTCAGAGCACCAGTACCATATTCCTCCGATTGAAATCCCAAACAGCACCCCAGGCCAGGGCAGGTCTCCTGTGGTTGGGTCCCTCAGCAGGCTGAAAGCATCGGGTCTGGGGGTGTAGCAGCTGGGGGAGATGTTGTAGCGCTGGGGGTCCATGGAGGAGAAGTTACTCGGCAGAGCAGAGCTGTATTTGGAAAGAAAACTGCTGTACCCTCCTACTTCAGCGAAGGCTAGAAATGAGGAGAAAAATATCTTTTTTACAACTTCTTCCTGTCCAGCCTTGTAGCAGCAGAGTGGTGGTCTGGCTGCTGCAATGAGCCAAACTGGTTTCCTTTGCCAAGGGAAGCTGTTTGGGTATAGGCTCCTCTTGATTATCTTTATTTTCTTAAAAAAAAGTTTAAGGACTGAAGAGAAATGACAGGAGAGCAGAAGAAAGAGGAGATAAAGATACACCAGATAGAGCACAGGCTCTTCAATCAAACAGAAACAGCAGACTTTTGCCGGAAAACAGAGCAGACAATCATCAGAAAAACACATCTCATAATGAACAAAGCAGCAGGAGCAACACAACACCACACCAACGTTACTGCTGTGTGAACCCACAGGACAAGAAGGGGTTTAAAGATGAGGACAATGTCTGGATCAGATTACTTTCTCATTCACTACTACTACTACTATCTGATACCACCACTACTACTACCTCTGATTTAATACCACTACCACAGTCTAATTACTACTATGAGATGTGCTAGGACCGTCTGATGGCGTCCTACCGTTAAAATCCGATGTGAGATAAACTGTCAGCTGCCTGGTCAGCAGCACTGATGCGCTGCATCACCACTAAAAAACTCACAGGGCAAATTCACTGTCATAGCTTTCTCCTTGGACTTTGTCCCTAATCCAGAATGAGATTCTGATTTCTGTGGACGTGTGGAGGTGACAAGCTTTACACCTCTGCACACTCAGCATACTGTTGCCCTCAGCAGGGAAATTAATAATTACAGACCCGGGTTAAAGTCGCTCCTGCTGGTGATAAACTTGGATTCAGGCCAGGACAGACTAAAAAGCTGATCCGTGTTCTTCTGTGATCAGGAGCAAGATTTTTTTTCAGCACCGTTTATACTCACAATATCCAGTGAGGAGAAAAGCTCCGGCGATGATGACAAAGGTCTGGAATGTGTCTGTGTACATCAGAGCCGCCAGGCCACCTGGAAGCACACACTTAGGTACTTTAACAGGTAATCAAGAGTTAAAGGGCTATTCAGTCAATGTACTATGGCATCTTCTTTCCATACAGTTGGAGACTTGTGATAAGATGGTTTAACACAGTGATCAGACCAAATTTTGGTCCCTGACACAGGGCAATGTTAGTGTCATCTGATTGGCTTATGAAGTTGGACAAAAATACTCTACTACATGATACAGACTATATAAGAATTATCTGTATCTTTATGTATGAATATTATATATAAGCTTCATATGTAACTTTGAAGGCTTGCATAAACTGAAGGGTTTGATGGCGTACCTGTAACGGTGTACAAAGCAGTAATTAACAGAAGGGCGATGACAGACACGTACATGTTCCACCCTAACGCCTGCTGAATAAACACAGCTCCTGAAAACATATCCACCTGGCGGGAGTGGAGAAGAAAGTAAATGAAAAACACGCCACACCAACACAGTTTTCCTACTGTGCATACGCATTCAGGATGACTTACTGAGATCTTGGTGAAAATGTACAGAAACAAGGAGATAACAGATAGGTAGAGACTGATTCTGCCCCCACCAAACCTCTTCTTCAGGTACTGCGGCATGGTGATCACCTAAACACAAAGTGTCATCCCATCACACCAGTGATTGCTACACTTTTGGATATACGTTGTTACTGAAATAATTTTACTGGCCTCACCCCAGCTGTGAGGTACACGGGTACAAATAGCCAGCCCAGCAGCAGCACAATGAACAGAGCCTGGTATGTTAGCAGAGCAAAAAAACACAACATATTTATTGGACTTGATAAATAGATATTGCTGCTATTGTGCTTCAAGCTTATCAAACAGGGGTCCTGCACACCACCATCTTACACATAGTATAGCATAACACAGACTTGAGCTTCCCCATATCATACTACCACTGCCATGTGACAATCCCATGAGCAGCTATACAACGACACATGATGAGGACTGGTGAATGTGTAAACCCACTCCTTAACATCCACCTGTTTAAGCAACCCTCACTTATTTTGCATACCCACATGGAAAAGCTTCTAACAGAGGCTCTAAGCTTTCTAACCATGTAGATTATGTCCATAGGGGCAAAGGTTTAACCCGAGATATTTAAATGCATCAACTATGTAGACTGAAAATATGCATACTGTAACAGGGTGTCGGCAACCAGGTGGATGTTGAGAGGTTAAATTCAAGTATTGAGTGAAGTAAAGGAGTCTGGACTGTCTCTCGATTGGTAAATGACTGTGCTGCACCAGAATCCTGTATTTCTTTTGTTTACTCTTTTTTGGCCTTCTATAGCAGCATCAAAGTATGAAATGTAATGAAACAGCGCGACTTACATTCCACTCAAATCCTCCCACAGCGATGCCACTAGCTGCTCCAGTTCCTGCCAAGCCCACAAAGTGGCCACTGCCAATGTTACTGGCAAACAGTGATGCACCGACCTGTACAAAGAGCAGAGGATCCACTGAACCCTGCAGGACTTTAGAGAAGTGCAGAAATCACAGGAGATTTCAATGTACAGTGGGTGTGTCCTGTGGTAAAGATGATCATAGAAATGTGGCCAAAATAATTCCCAAAATAAATATGTTTTCATCTGTGAGTAGAACTAGGGATGTGATATTGGAATTTTGACCAATATCCTATAAGATATGCCAAAATTTTACAACTCATTTAGAAAAAGAGTTGTAAACCAGATTGTAGAGATCGTCTTGTTCACTCTACTGTGGAATTAATAAACACTGTCATTCTGCATACTCACTGTCATGTTGGCCTGCTGGCAAGTGCAGATGTAAAGAAACTAAGACAGCTGTTTTTAAACAAAACTAATATATGTGCACCCTGTCCTTCACCAGCAGATATGGATATTCTGCTGAGAATATTGTGCATCTCTTAGTGGATTCAGTAGCCTCAGGTGCTGCACTACAGGTAATTACTTTAAAATTGTTTACATGTTGACTGTCTTCCAATCTGTGTCACCAATATTGCAGTTTTAATGTTCAGAGTTCTCACTTCACACAGAGTTGTTTGTCCATTCAGGAGCATGAGCCACTTATATCTAAAGAAAGTAGATATAGATGGTCCACTTTACGAGAATAAAAACACATCAGTTATTTTAATGAAGTGATTAGATACCAATAGAAACATAGACCATTCATTACAATCTACACCTTTAAAATCAAAACAGTCAATGTTATGCAGGATGGTTTTCTTCATTAAAGCATAAATAAATACATGAGGAAAAGGTGATATTTATCAGGTAATATCAGCTTATATGTTGTATTCATTGTTGTCTTTTTACACTGAACATACCGGCCACCAGGTCATGGTGCGGCCCGCCAGGAAATATCCTCCCACTGTCCCACGATTTGTCCTAAACATGGACTGGAACACATAGAAATGTTTGTCTGAATGTTTTCCTGCTCATTCATGACATTCAGACATAATCTCCTGACACGTTGCTAGGACCACTTACCCACACGCCAACCCCTATAACCATGACAAAATATCCAACAATCACGCTGATGTCTGCAGGGTTGCTGATGGCCCCTCCGCCTGATAACAGACCCTCCATCGCTCCACTCAAACACACTTGACCTAACCTGAAACTTAGTCCTTAATGTTATCAGCAGCTTTGTGTGCACCTTCGCTTTTTTATGGATGTGATGGAAGTGCCCGGCAGCAGGGTTTAGGAGGTTGGTTTAAGTGAGAACTTTGGTCAGGGGAACAGGCAGATTCAGCAGGTTATTTATTAGAGTAATTATTAACACTAAAGCATGAAAAACAACCATCTTCTTATCTGGTTCTACTGAATTTTTAATTCTTGTTTGTCTTTTCTGTTATGTTTATGATCTGATTACAAAGATCTGCAGTACGTAGACTTAAAGAAGAAAAATGTTGCAATGTAGGTGAACAGTGTGTAATTTATCACTTAATTATGTCACACCAAAGTAAAAGTCAATTTAAATGTATTTTCTTCCATCTAATTAATGATGAGCCAGAACTAAAAGTTCTTGTTGTTTTAAAAGATTCATAATCAACAAACATATATATATCAAACACATATATAAGTACACAGTCCTTTAATCATTCAATGCTGTCATAAAAAAACATTCATTCCTCACATGTCGTACAAACTGTAAGAACATCAAAGGAAAGGAAATCTGTACTACTTGACATTTCTGAGATGAAATCCAACAGACTGATCATCAGGAGTTGAGTGAGAAAAGAGAATATTGTTGGAACTTTACATATTAAGAAGATAAAATTCAGTAATATGAAGAAAAGTAAAGGCCTTATTTGTTTTTCTGAACATTAGGTGACAACGAAGTCTAAATCACTTGAGGTAACTTACTATCTGTTGTTACTGGTATGTGGGGAAATTGCACTATTCTGTGTCCGATGAAAACAAACTGAGATGGAAAGACAGGTGGACTTTTGCTTCCACTCTGGTTGTTTTGTTAGAAACTTGAGCATACTTTGTTTTATGGTTACAGTGAATCAACAGCTTTATATTTAGGGGAAAACCTGTATTAATCCTACATGATGTTCTGGTGGGAAATAATCCATTTCAAAACGACATTGCATTCAGGGTCCTCTGACTGACATTGCTTTTTGTTTTAATTTTACAGCTATAACTGAGCAGCTCTTCCAGCAAAACAGCTTTTTATCACTGAACCTTGTATTCCTTTCCTTTGTCTCTGTTGTGTTCTTTTTTGTTATAATTAAGGCTCTGCTGTTGATCACGCTCTGGCGTATCTCCTTTTGGATGTGGAAACGCAACTGAGATCAGGATTTACCAAGGCGAGGCAAATTTATTTATAGAGCACATTCCATGCACAGGACAATTCAAGGTGCTTTACGCTGCAGAAAGGTACATAAAACCAGAAGAGAAAAACAAAAATCTAAAATCAAGATTAAGAAAGGATTAAAAACATGATGAAGTGTAAAATTCAAGCTTAAAAGAAACAGTGCAGAACTGGAAAGGGTCTTTAACCTGGATTGTTCCAGAAATGTGGAGCATAAAAACTGAATGCAGCTTCTACATGTCTGGTTCTGACTCTGAGAACTGATAAGAGACCAGATCCAGATGACCTGAGGGGTCTGCTGGGTTCATACTGGTTCAATGGGTCCCCGATGTACTTTGGTCCTAAACCATTCAGAGCTTTATGGAACAGCAACAGACAGGCAGCCAGTGTACAGACCTCAGAACTGGACTGATGTGGTCTACGTACTTTCTTGGTCTTAGTGAGGACTTGAGCAGCAGAGTTATGGACCAGCTGCTGCTGTCTAACTGGTGCAACTGATTTCTTTGGTATACCTGTAAAGACGCTGGTACAATAACTGAATCAATTAAAGTTGAAAGCATGGACCGGTTTATCCAGGTCCTACTGGGGACATCGGATCTTTTAACCTTGATACATGTTTAAGAAAATAGTCCAGTCATTAATCTCCTCATTGCATTTACCCAGAGCCCGTACTCGCCTTTGGTCTCCTGGAGACATCGTATTATAAATCTGTGTGTTGTCTGCATAGCTATGGTAACTAACGCTGTTCTTTATAACCTGTGCCAATGGGAGCATGTAAATGTTAAACAGAAGAGGCCCCAGGACGGAACCTTGGGGAACTCCATATCTTGTCTGCTCAGATGTAAAGTTGCCTATTGACATGAAGAACTTCCTGTTCTCTAAGTATGTTTTTAACCAGTGCAATACAGTACCAGAGGCCCACCCAGGCCTCCAGTCATGTGAGTAATATATAGTGGTCAACTGTATCAAACGAAGCGCTGAGGTCCAGTAAAACTAAGACAGACACATTTCCACTGTCTGCGTTAAGACATGTCATTAATGACTTTGGTCAGAGCAGTTTCAGTGCTGTGGTTCTGTCCAAAACCTGACTGGAAGACATCATGCAGTTAATTTTGACTAAAAAGTCACTTAGCTGATAAAAAACCCCAGCATCTTAAATGATCTTACTTAAAAACAGAAAGTTTAGCCGTTTTCAGCGCATCTGTGAAGATGCCCGAGATCAAACAAGCTGTAACAGATCTGGCTCCTTAGAGACCTTTTTGAAAAAGCCTGTGGGCAGGATGCCCAAACAGCAGGAGTTTAGTTGATGCAGAACATTTAAGTTTTCCTTTGGACTGGTTAGCAAAAAGCTTGTGTCATGTAGACACAGCTTATTATTAACTTTAACTCCTCTCAGCTGATTCAACAACTTGCTGAGCTGCCTGTTTGGCATGTGTGGCTGATTGCAGAGCAGCAGCAAGTTGACAGGACTATTTTCTTGTGGTAAAACGCACTCAACACACATGAAATTAAATAACGTTAATGTTTGCTATCATGTATGGGGTTATAAAACTAATCCTAAAACATACATATGCAAAGGTAGCTGTGAAATTGACCTATGCTCATCTTGTTTGCTGGGATTGTATTTGTTATTACAATAATAGCAAACTGAAAGGCAACAGAGCTGATGAAGAAGAGCTTTATTTCCCTCTTTGTCAGTTTGACTGAAAAATAAAAGACAAAGAAAACAAAAAGTAAAACAGAGTTTGAGTCTTGAATAAAAATGGAAACAAACAGCTCATCTTGATTCTGCCCTCTTGTGTTGATCAACTAAAACAACAAAACCAACCTTTAAAAGTGTTTTTTGTGTGGGGGAAACAAACATTATGTTTGATAACATCGACCACCAGATCAAATCTTTTGTCCATTTTGTCATTTCTTGCCTCTTTCAAATCAAATGACTTAAGTCTTTGTTTTAACATTTACAACTTTTTTTTAAAGAAAACAAACATCTATTTAAACCTCTTCTGGTCCAGATTCAAGTACCATTCTCCACAAATTTGAATCCAAATAATTTCACCATTTATTCTTGAGGTTATGCAAAAAAAACAAAAAAAATGCTACATTAAATCTCAGACCACCTGCCGGAGAGCTGGACTTGGACAAAGTTACAAACAGAAACATTTAGTTTTGTTGTGAATCTGGATGAATTGTTAAAACGGCGACACTGGACTTGATGGAGGATGCAGGTTAAGAGATCACCCGGCATAGACATATAAGCTATTTTAAGAAAGATGTTATTACTGACTGATGGTAAGAGGAGAGCTGTGTCTACAAGGCAGTAGGTTATGCAAATGAGCAGGATTTTAATCATATTTTTCCTACCAAGTCAATTCATGTAGCCCTTAACAGCACAGGACATCACAGGCTTGCTTTAGAAAGGGGGGAAAAACAAGATTTAAAAGACTTGTATAAAAAAAATAAATATAGTGTAATAGAGCATGGATGGAAATTTGGCAGTAAATGTGTCTCAACTACATCCATGACAAATTCACAGCATTAAGATGATTTCCAAACCTTCTTTAAGATATTACACCACCATAAAACCAACAAAAATAACATCATACTTTAAGAAAATAATTAAAAGGCTCTGTTCTGTGTAAAGATTTAATTCTTCTGACTAATGGTGAACTGAGTGACATTCAGTTGCATGGTGCCCAACTTGTAACCAGTTCCTGGCTCCACTGGTTCTTTACTGAAGACGGTCCAGTTCATTATAGGCCTGTTTGGTGGCTGCACACAGATCGTATAAAATTAGATTTCTTTTATTTTGAAATCATTTCAAACACAAACACTGCATGAGGCCAGCGGTGACCTCAGATATAAAGTCAAGTCCATAAATATTGGGACATCCAACAGAATTCTCATCTTTATGGCTCCCCAGGCTGCCACAATGGGTTTGAAAGTCAACAACATGTGCTTTAATTGCAGACTTTAAGCCTTATTTTGTGGGTATTTACATCCAAATAAGGTGAACTATGTAGGAATACAGCAGTTTCTAGACGTGCCAACCGCTTTTTTTATAGAATATTTGCTGTAAAGTCCATCTGCTCTTTAAAGAGATCCTGTGTAACTTCCGGCCACCAAATAAAACTGAACCTTTAACATCCCACAGGCCACACGGCATTGTCGTAAAATAAGCAGCTTCCATCCTGTTTTGGAATCGTGTTTGCAGACCAGCTGATAGTGAAGTAATTTAGATTCAGGAATTTTTCCAAGGATTCTTCACCACTGAAGTATCAGACCCTGGTGGAGGTTTGTGACAGAGTACTTATAGTTATATATCATCCATTTATCTCCTGGTTGCAGGGAAAATGTCAGTATTAGCCCGTAGCTTATGGAACATTACAGCTTATGAAAACCATAAATGCCTCCTGAAGTCCGATTTCTGACTGGGAAGTGGGACCAGCCTCACCAGCACCGACTTTGCATTTCAAGATGATCATTGTTTACATTGCAGAAGCCCCTAAAATATCACGTTTATTTGCACTACTGACCAGTTTTTGTTGCATTAAATCAGCCGTACACGTAGGGTTGTCTGAGATAAATGCAGGGAGATGCTGCTGTAGCGTAATTCACTTTTTTCATGAACTAAGATGCCGCTTTCAGTTGTAACGAGATCCAAACCGGGCAAACAGCAGTGCTGCTCTTCTCAACGGCACGTTATTGTTTAGAAACGGCCGTTTCCTGTCTGTGGATGTAGTAAAACAGCTGATGCTCCTTAAAAACACACTTTACATGTCAGTTTTAGTCGCTTTGCTGGTTTAAAACAGCAATTTCCCCTGAGAAATGCATTTAATGTGGAAGCTGCCATATTATTTTTCCGAGTTTTGAACTGGAACGCTCTCAACTCGGGCGTGACGTCATTCCCCAATTCCGACTTCCCAGCTCCGGGGTAAATGGAACGCAGCATCATGTCAGCTTTGGTCTGTAGCCGATTAGCTTCAACTAGCCGTTTTTAGACACAGATGTATCCTGCAACATTCAGCAGCTCATCAGGACCTGAATACACGCTGCTAGAAGCCGGGAAAAACTAAATGCTTCGAGGTGCTAACACTCATCAAAAGCTGTTTATTGACCCCAGAAATCATCCATCATTACTCACATTTAACTGGATTTGTCTTTTCAAACATACCAAACATTTAGCATCTTACGTCCCGGCCACATTCAGATATTGGACGTTCTGGATAGGTCGACAGTCAAAACCGGATAGGACATCGCCGTTGAGCAGAGAATCTCAGTGACAGCCCTCCCCGTATACATGTCACACCTGGGAACAACTCCAGACCCTTTTCCTGCTTAACTGGTGACACAACGAGGGAATAGCCCACATCCAGTCGACTGTCCCAATAGTTTTGGTCACCTTACCAAGTGGGCGACACGTACTGAAACGGTTGCATTTCCTACATCGTTCACCTGATTCGGATGTAAAAACCCTCACATTAGAGCGGAAAGTCTGCGGTTGAAGCACATCTTTCAAACCCGTTGCGGTGGTGCGGAGAGCCCAAAGATGAGAAGTGTGTGGATGTCCCAGTATCCATGGACCCGCCTGTAACTGCATCAGGCAAACACTCCTGCCACTAGTCTATGGGCTTCTTGCAGTTTTCTTTGGCTAGTCTCAGTCTGGACAGGATGTGTTTCTTGGGGAATTTAAGAGTGGTGCACCCAAACTGGCTCACTCCTCCCGTGTCTCCGGGAAGTTTCTCTCGTCTCTGGACCCAGCTGCGCCAGCCGGGTTTCCAACAGTACACGCTGTCATAAAAGCGAGATCCGTTTTCTCCACCCAACACGTAAATCCTCCGTTTCCACCTGGCCACGCCCCCTGCTGCAATCCGTCTGGGCAGTCCGGGAAAAACCACAGGACTTGGAGCCCGGTCGCTCCCGCCACCTGCACCCCCCCGCTGGTCTGCGCTGACCATCACCCCTCCTCCGGTGACCTCCCTCTCTACCCCGGACCCCCGGCCCTCTCTGAAAAACAGCACGCGGCCGGTAGCGTCCAACGTCTCCAGGTTGGTGTAGTTTCCATCCAGGAACTTGGTGGTGTCCCTCATGTATCCCCCGATGGCGCAGACCCCCCCTCGCACCGCCACGCCTCCAGCGAGGCAGGTGGCGCCAGAGTCCAGCGCTACTCGCGTCCAGCAGTCCGTCATGGTGTGATAAATGAGCACGCCTGAATGGACCACGGCCCGGTTCTGCTCCAGCGTGGTTCCACCCAGCAGGTAGAGTCGACCTCGCAGTGCTGCACAGGCGAAGGCACGCAAAGGGAATGGTAAGCGAGGCCCGGGCCCCCACTGAAGTGTCGACAGCTCCAGGGTCTCACTGGAGTCCAGCAGAGCGGAGCGGTTGCTGCCCCCCAGGGCGTAGAGAGACTCTGCACAGCCCAGCAGGCCCAGCATGGCGCGCGGTTGGACCATGGCCGGCCGCGCTATCCAGCGGTTTAACACGGCGTCGTACTCGTGCACGGCTGCAGACACAGAGCCGGTTCGCAGGATCCCGCCAGCTATGAACAGTCTGTCGCCCACCGCCGTGCAGCCGGGGCTGACCAGTGACCCCAGCGCTGCCAACTTCTCCCACTTTCCAGTCCGAGGATCGAAGCAGTCCACGGTGTAGTCTCTTGAAGCTAAATTATCGTCCTCCCGAGGCGTCAGGTCGACACAGACAATCTTCTTCTCAAACATGCCCTCCCGTGGTCTCAGAGGCCCCCCGAGGCCCTCTCCAGCTGCAGCGGGGCCCAGCTCCTGGCTCAGTCTTCGGCTCTCTTCCTGAGACAGCAGCCCGGGTCTCAGGTGATGCAGCAGCGCCGGCATGTGGGCGTAGCGATCCAAAGGCTGGTGCTCTGCCCAGCGCCGCGCCGCATCGTAGACCTCCGCCTCAGAGTCCACGCCGAGCCGGTCCGAGCTCAGGAGGCTGCCTAACGTGCCGTGGTCGAGGAGGAGGAAGTCTTTCTGCCGGGCCACCCGCGGAAAGTGCTGGGCCACCAGGCGCAGAGAGGCGCGCAGCAGGAGCTGGTCATGATGAGAGCGAGCCAGAGAGTACATCCCCAGGCAGTTATCCACGGAGAGATGCTCAAACAGAAACCTGGAAGCATTGGAGAGGTGGAGAAAAGCAATGAAAACAAGAAAGCAGAAGCTCCGTGTCTATCTTGTCTTAGCCTGGCAGGTCTACCTGGAGCACAAGTCCTGCAGAGGCAAGACCTGAAGCCGATTGGCTGCCACAAACAGATCCTCGGCTGTGTCCAGAGACAGCCCCGCCTCTCCGGTGTACACAAACTGGATAACAGTCTCCATGACCGACGGCGTCACCTCCTCCAGTCGGATCTCAGTGAGGCGGGACTCGACCAGAGGGCTGGTGAACATGGCCCGGAAGTACGGACTCACAGCCGCCAGAAGGACTCTGCAGGGAGGGAGACACAGTGAGGGGGGGGGTTAAAATAGGTATCATTAGCGCTGGATTTAGCCTATGATCACACAAAGTAGCTCAATAGATAAACTTGTAATAACATTAAAACAGAGAGATGATATTGTGTAGTTAATATACACCAGCCGGTCAGGAAAAAAGCCCCTCCTGGATTTAACTAAGCAAACAGACCCCTTTCCTTGGGTCTGGGTCCCCGCTTCATAAGCTTCCGATAGTTTCAGGGGAGTCCTATTTCTACAAAACTTATTTTGACTAAATGTCTGTTGTACTGCATTTTACATAGATTAGTAGAATAAAGAGCTGAGCTGACTGGCCTTCCACTGGATAGTTAATGCATGTCTGTTTGAGCTGGCAACAGGTTATGTAACCGTAATTGATTCAGTGAGCTGTTTCCCATTTAAACCATGTGGGAAGACAGATCCTGTGGTCATGGAAAAGATGTGTTTCAGAAGTGTCAAATTATTGGCGTCGAGCAAAGAAAACACAGAAGGCGATACGGAAACTACTAAAATTAGGTTAAGAACTGTCCAACGTGGATAAAAAACTGGAAGGATACAAATCCTGAATGAGCATTATAAACGTTTGGTGAACGGAAAAAAAACAGTAGCCATGTTTTATAGTGACAGTAAGATCATTTCAATATAAACAATGTGAAGTAAGTCAAGAGACTGCACCTGAACCCATCCTGTCCATTACATGGATTAGTGCAGGACAGAAGAGCTTTTTCTCCAACAGACTGTTGCAGCTCCACTGTTATAAAGAAGGGTTCAGGAAATCCTCTTCCTTTCGCAGTATCTCTGTACAACAAGTCTTCCATGTGTGAGAGGTGAGCGTCATACATAGTCTATACATGTATGGATGTTGTTTATTTTGTTCTATTTGTTTCCATTAAAACTTAGTTTTTTATTTGCTCTGTGCCTTGTTTTTATTTTCTTATTTGTGCACAATTTCTGTTTACACTGTCTTTTATTTATTTATCTTATCTGAGTGCTGCTGTAAGAGGGAATTTCCCTTAAGGGATTAATAAAGTACTTTATCTATATTACCCCTTTCAAACTGGTAAAAAAACCCGTTTAAACCCGCGTACACTCGGCTTTTGGTGGCGATGTGAAAGGCGCAGCGACCCGCGTCGACCCGCATCCATCGACTCGGCAAGCGACCC
>JAVQJG010027102.1:0-11353 GCA_036024015.1 Craterocephalus amniculus
GGGGCTTGGTGGGGGAGCATGCCTCAGTGTGTGTTTGTGATTGGTTTGGAGGACGTTACGACTTAGTATCAAGCCACATGATAGGCTGTAATGAAAAAAGAAGAATGTGTTTTCTCTATCGAACTTTATATCGATCCTCTTTTTTTCCTATCGCACGCGCCTCTATTTTCGATATATATCGTTAACGAATTATCGCCGTGCCCTGATTATAGCTAAGATTACAGTTAAAAGCTATAACAAAAAAATACAGTGACTTCTTTTAATCTATTTACAGGCATTTCTTAGTGTATAATTAGGTCATTTTTTCTCAGTAGAACACTGGATTGCTGTGACAAAAGAGTAAGCCTAACACAACCACCCATAAGTAGGTTGGTGGATCACCATGTCAACCTCCACATGTCAATGTCTCTCAACAAGATAAAGAATCTTGCATTGTGTGTATATTGTTGAGTGGTCAACACATCTAGAAAAGTGCTATAATTTAGTTAGATTACACCGAATTAAACCTCCCATTTCCTTAATCCATGCCAAATAGTTTTGCCCTTAATTAAGCCAAAGAGATGGAAAAGGAGAATGTAAACATGAAATCTGCCATTTATCAAAGTCCTTTTTACTTTCTGTCATCCAACTAGTTTTTATTGAATAAAGGGCGGCATGATGTAATATGTCATGTTTTGTTCCGAGGTTGTAATTATTCTTATTTTAACACCGATTGAGAACCAGACTTTTCTTATTTTTCCCTCAAAGTCCTGATTTCTTAAAAAGAAAGCAATCTTAAACTCATCTGAAGATCCAGAAAAAATCAAGCATGACTCATTTATCTTTCAATCCATCCATCTTGTTCAAGCCGCGCACACATCGACACAATGGAAGTTGTCATACAATGCAGTAGAGAGACTTCTCTGACAGGATGGTCTGGATAAGGCGAGACAATCAAGACACAGTGGGAGGTGTCCAATTATATTAAGACTGTACATTTCAGAGTCCTGGATATCAAACTCTAATGTTAAAGGGATTGTGAAGACTCAACCTGTATAATTGTGTGCTGGTACGTTTGGCTTGATATGATTTGCATGGATGAAATTTGACTTATTCACATTGTTGTAGTATAATGAGGTAATGCCAGCACATCAAAAACATCTGCTTTTAAATACTGAAACTGAAGAAAATCCCAGGACGAAACTGAGATTATATATTTTTTCCTTGAAGATCTTTGTGACTTGAGCATTTCTGTAAATTTATGAGCTGCATCAACAAACACAACAGCTTTACTGCTGTTTATGTTCTTCCATCAGTAAAAAGAAAAAAAAACATCTTTTATCTCTGTTGTGACTGTATTGTAAGAAACAAGGCTGACAGCAACCATGTGTTCTAACTGCATCTCTTTTTCAGAAAGCACTCCTGATTACACGGCCTCACCAAGACATTACCCTGCAATCAAAGAAATGCAGGCCTCTGATCTCCCCAATCAGCTTTCATCCTTTTCTGCATTATGCAAATTCATTTTCTCATTAAGAGGCTAAAGTAAACAACTCACTGTCTATTAAATATTAACCTGCTATAGGTGGACAGGTTTTATTTTCAAAGGCACACCACACAAAATACACGTGTAAAATTTCAAACTCGCTTCAAGAAATTTGTCATTTGCTTCCTCATCGGATGATTTTACAGCAACTGCATCATGTTTAAATGGTGACCCAGTTTCAGAGGCGGTAAAAAGCATCCAAACATCGGTATAAACTGCAAAAAACCCCTGCAGTGTAATGCATCTCTCCACAGACCATATTCTTCAAACGTTTTTTATCACATGGTTAGAAATGCTGTACAGTGGTTTGTCCCCCCTCCCATTAAGTGACTGTTTATCTGTCTCGGTTCTGTGACATTCACCTTTTACAGAGACAATAAGTGTTCATTAACATGAATTCCTCTGGACCCTTTCACCTAACAGGAGCACTAATAGTTTATTCTTTATTTTCTAAGTTTCCAACACCAAAGTTATCAGTCCATGCAATCAGAACCTCCACATGATGGCCTGAATCATATCTTTGACAGTTTTTGATATTACTTGGATTTAAAAAAAAGACTTTCACACATGTATAACTTCTGAAAATGACAGTGGCTGTCATGTTGGATCACACAATGACACAAGGACATCTTGTAGAAGAACAATGTCCTCAATGCCACATTCAAACGTTTTAAAGATGAGAAATTATCCTAGTTGATATATCAATCCCCAGTGTTTCCCTTTCTCAATAAAATAACTAATTTTTGTAATTTTAAAAAAAGTAATTTTATCAGTTATTTGGAGGATTTTACTCAAAATACAGTTATCACCATTTCCCATCAGCCTCATTCCCGTATCAGTCCATTACCAGAACTGTTTGAACTAAGCCGTCTGATTAAAAGAACTGAGGAAGAATAGATAACCAGGTTTATTGAGTAACAGGCGTTGGAAGCTGAGGGAATAATCACAAACCACTGGACAAAGAAGGATATTAGTGGGAATTCCATTAAGAGAGAAAAGCCGAAAATGACAGGGTAGTTTTAATGGATCCAGATAAATGTCCTGACTAGAGGGGGAGGTACTGTAGCTGGGTGAGGGTCCTGAGCGGAAGTGGGATGAGCAGGCAGGTTGTCAGAGGTGATCACACACATGAAGTGAGACAATCTAGTTGTTCCCGCAGGTCCTTTCTTTGAAAAGGAAGCCTTGATGAGGGTCGATGAGGAACAGGTGTGTCAGGAACTGACCACACTCCCCCCTCAGCTTCCTGGAACCTAAAGCTCAGAAACCAAGAAATTAAGAAATATGACTCATGCTGTACAAGATTTTGAAATGTGTATCTGCACACAGACATGCCTTCTTCTTGTCAACCTAATGTAACTGGACCAACAGAAGATTCATGAATGGTGCAATATTGTTGGCTTATTTCACTGAAGTCTTTCTAACATTGGTCAAAAACCTGTTCAAAGCTTCCATCAGCTGGATTTTGTGGATTGATCAGCAACAACCCTCCTGTCAACAAGAATTTTATGCTTCTAACTGTAAAAAAAGAAACAGCTCATTATTTCCTTGTTTGCACGTTACATGTTTGCCAAATGTAATGTCTCATACCTGACGAACAACTGGTGGACAAAAATGGATTTAAGATGTATTATAGCTGAGCTTAGAAATAGTGTCTCTCTACATGAGGTGGGCTGACAGATGAGTAATGATTGTACAGATGTGAGAACAGCCAAGAAAAAGTGGGGCATGCTGGAGGAACAGTGTTGGTTCAATCATGTCTATTTTTTCTTCTTTGATATCACCATTTTAACTGACGAGACAGCACAAAGCGTATTCTCGTGTAATCAGTCAAGTTTAATGTTCTTTGTGTAAGAAGTATTTTTTTTTTCTATCATAATGTGGATAGAGATTACAGAGTGAGCCGAATATCACACATAAAATGTAGCGGTTTCCATCAACTTTTCCCTTTCGCTGAAGCTCAAAATGTGCACATTCAAATAATGGAAATTATGAAAATGCACCAACAGGAGGGTCAGTGAACACAGACGGAGGGGGGAGCTAATGGCACCATTAATGCGCATTGTGTGTCTGTGTCCAATGGCCAAAGCAACATCATGATTAACAGTTAACCTTTCACACAAGCAAAGTCAAACAGCAAAGTGTGGCTTGAGTCTGTGAGCCAGACTTCTAGCCAGACAGCTCTGAAAGCATCCAGGTTCCATTTCAACTCTTAGCCAGGTTGAGGCAGAAAGGTCAAAGCACAGCCGGCTACATCCCCACACAAACTCTCACACAAACACACAGTTACACAGCAATCCTGTAACTTTGTAGGGAAGCCAGCTGAAAAGGGAGAAAGTATTATTTGTGTGACATTTCAGGAAGTTATTAATTTGAAAGGTCATGTATATAAATTTTTGTTGCATGGTGGCTAAGTGGAAGGGTGTGTGGGGGTGACACTGCACCTTTTGATTAATTATTTTAATTTGTATTTCTTCTCTTCTGTTGAAATAAATTAATGCAGAGTCTTTAAAAACTGGCTGTGATCCTTGTTTCTGCGGATCCTTTCAATCTCCTCCAAGCCTGTGACTGTCTGGTTAACTACTGGCGCAGGCAGTGTGTTAGTATCATTGCACATATCGAGTTGGTGACTAAATGACTCCTGGACACAACAGCTGTAGCAAAAAAAGTAAAAATAGTGACAAGTTGACCAATAATGAAACATCTTGCGTGTATTAAAACCACTGCTGGTCTCAAACATGCAATTTCTATTTTCAAGTCCAGCATCCTGCTGACTCTGTAAGTGCACGATAATCCAGCATTTGTTCATATGTGCATCGCATTCTGTTCACCTATTAAATAAAGCCAGGGTCATATCCACTACAAAATGCAGCTGTTATTAAATATCTCAAAGTTTAGCTTTTAAAACCTAAAAAATATTTTCTGAACATCTGAAATCATAATCTCGAAGGAATGTCAGCAACTGTAAAAGTACACCTGTTGCTGTACAGCTAGTCATGCCTAACATAGTCAAGAAATATTAAAACTGCAATATAAACAGTTATCATGGAAAAAGCTATGAAATTAATCATTAATGTAATGACCATGTAAACAAGCATTTTTTAAAGCTGAAATAGAAACTTTTGAACATTCAGCAAACATAGTGAAGTGATGTTTTAATGCTAATAAGCATCTTATTTCCCTCCAGTAAATCCCCTCCCCATAGTTTAGCTTTTAAATGTACCATGTGTTTTACTGTGGGTTGGTTTGGGTTTATTTCTATAGCAAAGTCTTGTCAGTTCTTTCTTGATTGTATTTGATGAGTTTTAATAGATCCCCTTCAGTCATGTCAGTGCAACAATAAGCAAGAAGCAGAATAAATTTTCCAGTTTGCCAGCTGGATTTCGTTCTGGTTTCTTTCCTCACTGTGTCTCTTGGCTTCCTTACTTGAGGTTTCCTTCCCCTGGTTTTGACAAGTGAACACTGAGATGTGACATTGAAGTTTCAGTTCAGTTCATTCAACTCGGGCTGACCACTGGCCATTTCAGACCAGTGACTCAGGTCTGGTTTGAGTGAGAGGTGTGACTGCAAAAAAGTCCCTAATGGGGCCACAACGAGTGACCGAGGCACAGCGAGACAGCTGGGGGTCGAGGGAGTGTCTTTGTGTTTGCATGTGTGTGAGGTGGAGGAAATGGAGTCAAAATATGTAGAGAAAAAATGAAGGAAAATACTACTTTGTGGTGAAATATAAAGGTTATCATATCAAAATGACTAAATCTGTCGTTTATTTTTACCTTTTTAAAAAATGACCCATAACAAAGTATCTTCTAAAGTAGTGATACCTAACCAGGAGTCCTTGCTTTCCCCAAAGGATCACCTCATTCAAATTAAATGGATATCTGAGAAGCTCTGCACTAGTCAGCTTTTCAGCCATTGGAGTCAGGTGTGTTGAAGCAGGGAAACATAAAAAGTCTGCAGGCCTTGAGGACCGGGGTTGGGGATCCAAAAGATTCCAAAGTGACAGACCGTTGAAGATCTATGGAACATAATTCTGTGGAATGTCCAACTCAGAGTATAAAGGCTGTGGAGAGAAACTACAGCTGGATGCCCATGACCTTCAAGCCCTGGGGCAGAACTATATGAGAAATGTCATGCCACCATGATCAATATGGCCATAGGCACAGGAGCAGTACCTTGGAAAACCATTTTTAATCAGCAAAATCCATTCCTGCATCCATAAATGTAACATGAAAGTGTATTGAATGAGGAATTCATACTTTTAAATCAGCTATCTGTAGAAATACTAACAGGGTCCCTGGGCACAGGCTCATCTGGATGGACGAACAGTGCACATGCACTCTGTGAAGATGCATCCATGTTTTCAGAAAATTCTTCCAAATAAATGAATTTGGTCAGTAAAACTATTAATTATTTTGTTGATTTATTATTTATAGCATTATTCTCATATTAAAGCATGTATGCAGTTTAAATGGATAAGAAAATTTCCAAGGTTTGCTAGAAATGAGGTTTATACAAAGATACTAGTTTGCTCACAGGACAGAAACAGTAAGTACAAGAAGTTACTGGATGCTAGTTTAACAGTGGTTTGCTTTTCCATAAATAAGGACGAAATGCATTTGGTGGTGATTTGAATAAATGAAAGTTCTGATAAAACCCCTTCTAAACTTCTTTGGGGAATATGAATCATTCAAAACAGATCTAAATAAAAAACCTGGGCGATGCTCAGCTCATTGAGCTTTCAAATGGTGGAAAGACATTAGTGATGAATGATGGGGGACCAGTTTAAGATTTTAAAGAGTGAATGATTTTCCAATAGGTTCTGCCTCTGAGAGTGCTTGCATACAGGTGAATGTGTGTATGCGTGCGTTTGTGTGTCACGGCTCAGCAATCATCCAGTTTATCAACTACGCTAAATTAGACAAGACATTCAATCACTGAACAGGCGCAGCATAATGTGGTGTTAGAGGACCAGCTGTTTACTTTTCACACCAATAGAACTTGTCCGTGTGAGCTGACACACACAGAAAAATGGGTCTCATACTTACACCAACTTACACATATTTTTGTTTAGGTCAATGGCTGACTAACCTGCTAATGTGTGTGTGTGTGTGTGTGTAGAGAAATCAACTTCTGATTAATTCAGCATAAACTAAATCATTTCATCACCCTGTCCTTCACTCCCTATCTCTGCTACACACACTAGGGTGTTCAGAGACCATCTGTTCTCTTTATCTAAGTCTGACGGATACAAAAACTATGTGATGATACAAACAGAAACAAATGGACATCCATCCATCCATCCATTTTCTGAACCGCTTAATCCAAGTGGTTCGCGGGTGTGCTGGAGCCTATCCCAGCTATCAACGGGCGAGAGGCGGGGTACACCCTGGACAGGTCGCCAGTCTGTCGCAGGGCTGACATGGAGAGACAGACAACCATTCACACACACACACTCACTCCTAGGGAGGATTTAGAGTGCCCAATTAACCTCACATGCATGTCTTTGGACAGTGGGAGGAAGCCGGAGTACCCATTGAGAACCCACGCATACACGGGGAGAACATGCAAACTCCACACAGGAAGGCCACAGTTTCAAGCCCCTCCTCAGCCGGAATCTGGCTCTGACCGACTTGGGACTCGAACCGGTGGCCTTCTCACTGTGAGGCCACAGTGCTAACCACCGTGCAGCCCCAAATGGACATCCATGAAGACTAATTATTAGTAGCTGATTGGTTGATTTATCCTAAATCCTTCTGACTTAATGTATTTTCTGTTTGCTTTCTGTTATATACTTCCACTTTCTGGAGTGGAAAGAGAGTCTAATAGGGAAAACAGAACAAACTTTTTGCTGATTGATGTTTTCTTAAAGATACACTATACAACTTATAATATTTCTCAGTGACGTGTCTCCTATTTATGGCAATTTGGCATCCATCTTGCATCCTACCTGTACTGTGAGCTCTCTGCAGACAGTAAAAAACAGTCTTTCTTCTACTCTTTTCTTATCTCTTGCTCGTCTTTGGCTGTCCTTAGTTTCCTCTCTTCCTCCAATAATGTTTGCCAGTGTTTCTTTGCTGAATCCAGCGGTGCATGTTTAAAAAACTGATGTCACAAGATGATTATGCGTAAATATATTTATTTTTTTGATTCATTCATTTTAAGTGAATGAAAAAGGATGAGTTAGGGATTATACATCAATCTAAACAAATGTTAATTGTATATTGAATATGTCTGTCATTTGATTTGATTTTGTTACATACTGCACCTTGAAAGATGCACTACTTAACTTTTGCCATTTTCTCAGTGATGTGCCCCTTATCAGCTGCAAATTCTGCATCCATCTTGCATCCTACCTGAACCGTGAGATCTCCCCAGATAGTAAAAAATATTGTTTTAGTTTGACACTTCTCTTTTCCCTTGCCCTGTCTCTGGATCTTTTTTGTGTTTAAAATGGCTTTGACCAACTAATAATTTACTTATTTTGTGTTGCACCCACTTAATCCTCTGGTCATCTGTTAAATTTCCTTGTCTGTTGATCAATAAAATAGTAAAGTATTGCTTTTTTTCTCTTTCTGCAGGGTTTGTTTGTCTTAACAAAATCCGTGTCCAGGATGTACAGCTGGTATAATCCTGCATTATGGGTTTAACAAATAGATGGAAATTTTTAAATGGTGATTTCTGCAGAATGAAGAAAGAACTGTTAAATGTTCAATAAAATGAGTTAAGTAAGTAAATGATGGAAGACTTTGAAAGAAAAACAGAAAATAATGAGCCTTCGCAGAGCTTAATTTAAAGCAAGTGAGGATGGCTGACAGAGACGTATAGTAGATTGTTGGGATATTTTCTTTTGTCATCACACTTCACAGACCACATCTGCAGCTACACCACACTAACTTTATGATACTTTCCATTTTCACACTCTGTCAAACACTTATACAGTCCCAGTATTCATAACTACACTCCAGCACAGACACATTGAAAAATAGCCGACTATAGGTCATTAATCTAAAACTGAGATGTAAAGAAACACTGGTTTTGACACAAATGGGAAAAGTGGAACAGTGTGGTGTGATCGTGTCATTTGCTTCCTACATCAACCATTTGTTCTAAGTTTTTTTCTCTTCTCTTAAGCTTGGTGTTGTTTTCTTCATGCAAGTGCAGTGAAGTTTTTTTTCGTTTTTAAAAAAAGGGTAGCGGCTTGTCTTTTCACCACTACTGTGCACCCCTCTTAGTGTATATGTCAAGAAGATGAATTATCCACACCCCTTCCCTCTTTTCTTATTCCACCTTTTATTTTACAAAACAGGATTAATCTGTATGCAAAGAGGGTGCCTCTCACAACCTAAATTAAAATGCCATTTTATATTCATCAGCACAGAGGATGCTGCTGCCTCTGTTTGTGGGTAGTTGGGATGGCCAGTTGGGAGTCCAGTTAGCATTCCCAGTGGGCTGCTTCACAGCTGTGCTGGTGTTCCAGTTGGGAGAAAAAAAGAAAAGACTATTTTGACTATTACATGTTTTATCTGCCTGGCAGACAAACTTTTCACTTTCTGCACTTTTGACTCTGCAGCCTCAGTACTGACACTCTGAACTATCCTCCACACTAGGGGTAGGTGACTCCGACCATTTAGTCTGGCTGCATAAGTTGATTTAATTAATCCCATGACAAAATAAAAAGTCTTCTGAAGCAGGGAAATGAGATAGTAGATAGATGCAGTCAGGGGCTGAAAAGAACAGAACAGACAGAACTGTGCAGATTTGTTGGCAATGAAAATGGGGCCCTGCAGAAAAGGTTTGGGAACCACTGGGTTAATAAATAAATATACTGAATTCATGTTCATTGTTACAAATACTAAACTGTGTTTCACGACTACTTCACATTTCTTTTTCTGTAAGACCAGGGTGGAAAAACAGAATATGAGAATAAGTGGGTCAGAAACACAACGGAGGAGGAGGATTTAATTGTAAGGGTCCTCATGTCTTATTAGTTGGTTATTTAAAAAAATTTCAAGTAAACCCACCATTTGTACTGTGGTGGACAATTTCAGCAACTCTACAAAAATCCATTAGAACTGGACATTTCTGGAAACCCAAAACATCTTGAGTTTATATTTAGTAATTTGGTAAATGAAAGGTGTTTTGTTTTTAGTCCATACATCTGAATGTTTTTTTACACATATGACTTGAATTTTGATTGATTTATAGTGATGTTATAATGCTTTTACAGTAGTGATTTATATGCTGCAGTTTTCTGAATTCAAGTCAAATTATTCCTGAGGGAGACACGGTTAAAGAGAGAAATAAACTTGACTTTAGCCTTAACGCTCTAAAGTCATACACAAATGTGTAACAAAGATTTTTTAAGCTGATACTTGTGTAAAACTCCTGTCATAGCCGTTCTTCTTTTCCTTTTCTTTTCCAGTCAGAAAATATTGGTCATAATCAAAATGGTCTACAAGTTATACCTTTATGTAAACATTTTTTTATCTTTTTTTGTTTGACATTTTTAAAATCAAAACATTATTATGTCTTTGTTATTAAGTTTGACATTTTCTTTTTTGGGGAGGAGGATTTGATTATTTCTTTAGCAAAGTCACAAGGGCCTGCACTTTGCCTCACTTCTCTGATAAGTAAATATAATATTCCAATCAATACAATTGTGTTGGGTCAGAACTGAACAACTACATGTTTTGACAAAAGAAAAGATAGATACATTCCACCATGTTGTAATCATTTGATTTAGACATGAAGAACTATGTGTTTTTTTGTTTGCTTTGGGGGGATTTGCTTGTTATGCTACTTAATGAAAATTTATTTCTGTGGGAAAGATAGGTTTCTGGTAATAGGAACATTGAATTGGGGAAATAAAAAGAACCCCTTAAGGTTTGTAAAAAGAAGTTAAACTGTAGAGTAGACCTACTGTCCTGAACAAAGTGACAAACAGGCACTTAGACTAGGTACATATTGTTAACACCCACTGGGTTTTCAATGCAAAATAAAAACCTTCACAAATTAAAAAGAAATTTTGTTTTAATTGTACAGTTTTTTATGTGTATAGAGCTTCTATTTTTCTTCCAAAGCATCTATACAGCTTAGCAATTTGAAAAAAAATTATACTTCCTGGTCTCCCAGTCACATTATATGATAAGAAAAATGTGTTTTTAATAATTTGAGCATTTTATATAATCTGCCTTGACATGTGTGGATAGATAATGTAGTGTAGAGGAAATATGTTGCTTATTCGCATTTATCTTTATGCGTTTTATGGGGAACGAAGCAAATCAACAGACATCATTTATGTACTTTGTGTGATTGAGCGTGAGAATAAAATTTAGATAAAGGGTAAGATTTAATGTTTGATTGGGGGAAAATGAAGTATAAATGAGTATGAATGACTGCATCTTTTTCTGGCATCGGCTCTCATGTTATCTTATATGTGTTTAATCTGTCCACTGTCTGTGTGATGCTCTTGATCCGGAGATTCGTATGCAGCGATCTGAAACGACATAAAGTTCAGAGTTTATTGGGCTCCAATCGGGTCAAACGCTGCTTGTCAGTCAGCGAGGCAATCATATAAGACAAGGTGAACACAAAAGAGCAAAACTAATCAAACTGTCCAAACAGACCAGGGGTCTCATTTATAACCGTTGCGTACGCACAAAATGGGGCCTGAAACTGGCGTACGCCTCCTTTCACGCAAAGGTTGTGTATTATAAAAGATAAACTTGACGGGAGAATGTGCGGTCCTTCACGCCAGCTCTGACCCGTGCGTACGCTGATTTTGGAGGCTGCGGGAATTGGCGACACAGATGGAGAGGTGGGGAATTGAAA
>JAVQJG010027175.1:0-11771 GCA_036024015.1 Craterocephalus amniculus
GGGGGGGGGGGGTGTTCTGTGGATACGCACCACCTCTGTGGAAGACCTCAATGCCTCGTATACAAAGCTCCACATCCGCTGTTCGCCTTGTATATATATCAAACCAAACCTTAAAGAAACGGCATTGAGATCCGTCTAGTTACGTTCGGCTGCCCTCTCAGAAAGCCTCGTCACATTTTTGGGGGTGGGAACGAGCTAAACGAACCTCGCGTTTGTTCAGAGGGGTGGGGGCTGCTGTGTTTCTCTCCATCTGAGTGAAATCTGGAGGACCAGAGATTTTTGTGTGGTGGGTTTTGTACGGACTGATCTCTCAGGGGAAAAGGGGCCATCCTTTGTGTTTTTCTCTTTTTTTGTTTTGTTATTTAGCAGTGACTTTTAAAATAAAACTGTTTGTCCTGTGTAGCACAAAGGACCCCTCACCCCCCCATCTGTAGCTCAGTTATTTGTATCTTTTGGTGGGGGTGGTATCAGCTTTATTTTCACTTCTTCATTCCCAAATATCGGTTCTGTCTCCTCATTTCATCACGGCTACTGACTTATTTTCTACAGTTAACTTTTTGAGATGAAAAAAAAGCCCTATTTTATGTAATTACTGTCATATTGAAGTTTTTTTGTTCTATTTTTTTTTTTTTTTAATTTAGGCCTTGGTTATTTTTTTAATGTACCATTGTGCCCAGCTGTTGCCAGTTGGCCCTGTTGGGGCAGAGTTGGCCCCTGGACGCTCTTTCAGACCCGGGGTGGTAGTTGGTGCCGGTTGCACTGCGTTCATGCCTAACCAGAGATTTCCTAAGGTTACTAAATCCGACAGATTGGTGCAGTTTACTGGTCAGTTCAGTCTGAGAGAAGTGTCCGTTTACATCAAGCGTGGGGAGGGAACAGTTGCACAGCCCCGCTCCTCACCCATACTGTAACCTCCCTTTGGCTCTACCCAGCACCCTTCTTGCCACAGGTGTGTTTGTGTTTGTGTGTGTGTGTTGTGTGCGGTGAATGTGCAGCATGTTTGTTTGGCGAGGATGGGTGGTGAGAGTAGAGCCGGGTGGGTTTGTCAGCAGAGCGATGGTGGGGGAAACCTAACAAAAGCATTCCATCATATCCAAATTAATGTGGAAAATGTGAAATGGTGGCCAATAAACTGAAAAATACTTATAAAAATGTGTCTCTGGCTCTTCTTTGTGTGAGTGCAAAAACGTTGCGATTAAAACTTAGATTTTAATGGAAGATTTTGAACATTAGCTCTATCTTAAGGCAAAATTGTTTAGCACATTTCCTGTTTCAGACAATTAAAAGTGCTTTAAAATTTTAAAAGTGGGTTAAAGGCAGCAATAAATGGCAAAAATCAATGAATTAAAAGAAAGTTGCACAAAAAAATCAAGTGTTTGCAGGTTCTGTGTTTGACTGAACACAGAACCTGAACACAGAAATTGACTGAACCACCTGGTTCCAGGTAAACAAAATATCCAAATGATTAAAATAAACTGGTCCCAGTGTGGATGTGGCCTTACTTTTAATCATCACTCAGGCTCTATACAGAAATATAAATAATTGATTAAATATACCTGCCTGAATCGTCTCTACCAACTGGTTTGGTTATGTAATACCAAAATAAAGTGTTTTCCCATCGCTGTTTCAAAACCAAATTCACCAATTCACTCATTACTTTATCATTAACTTTAATTTTAACTATTAGCTAATAAGCATTTTTTTGCATCTCATGATTATGACTTATGGTGTGGATTGACTGGAGGAAATGGGCTTCCATTGGTGTAATTTAAACATGAGCCAACCTCAGAAGCAGTTTATTATGAGTTATAATTGTGTTTTTGTCATGAACCCATGTAAACGTCTTTTATAGACGCCCATATCATTGAAACGGTCCAGGCTCTTTAATCCAGCGACATCTGTTACACAACATTTTCATCCAACAACGGACCTCAGTGTCATGGGGGATTTTTTTTTAAAAAGGGGAAAAGCAGGGGATTAAGTCAGTTCAGTTCATGTATAAAGCCCTTTAACACCAGCAGCAGCTGTACAACAGGCCAAAGGGCTGTCTGAAGATGACGACCGGGTCACCAGTTGGTGCCCAAACCACAATAATCTACAATCATTATGCTTCTGTAACGTAGTTTACAATCAGTAAATCCTCCCATTTAGAAGTATCTACCCGGTCTGCGTGAGTGATTTCCCAGCTCTCTTTAAGAGGATGATGCAAAACAGAGTAATCTAGAAATTACCAGCCGTGTCTCATGTATGATTAATGTAGTGCCCGATGATGACTGCAGCCTTTCTGGGCTGTTTATGTCAGAGCATTTAACTGTCAACAACCTCCTTCACTTCTCCCCGTCGCAGCCAACACGCAGCAGTAAACCACCTTCATCCTGCCTGGTGTTTACTAGAAGCCTCCCCCGTCCTCCCCCAGCCTCCCCCGCCGCTGAAGGGATGTCACCACTTCCTTTACGAGGGCAGCATCTGGGTCTGAGCTGTGGCATAGAGGCCGGGGTTACTGGCTGTCAAAACTGGAGATGTGAGCTGGCTTAGAGGCTTGTGACCGGGAAGTGGGAGGTCTTCTCATCTTCCAAACCTCGCCACCGGATCTGTGAGGTGTTGTGTTCAAAAATAGCCCGATGGGGAGTATAAGAGGAGCCCGGGCCCTCAGACGAGCCGACACAACCAACAGACTGACTGGGCCTTTTCTACAAACTTGAAGGAAGTCGTCCTCATATTTTCTTCGAGCTCTTCTGGATTTGAGAAGCTTCCACAACTAGACTCCAGGATGAGGTACTATGAATGCCCCGTGTCCCAGTCCAGGGGAGTCAAAGCTTACTCCCAGAGCTGCGGGGTCCCCGTTTCTTGCAAGAGTGCAGCATCTCTGAAGCCCATCCGGAGCGTCCACTTCCCCAACGACATCGTTTTCCAGGACTGCGTGCGACAGGGCGAGCTGGAAAGGATTGGACGTTTCATCCGAGCCCAGAGAGTCACGCTGGACACCATTTACCTCTCCGGTAAGAGCTGGCGCAACTTCCAGAGAGCCTCCATCATGTCACACTTTAAATGCTGACCCCGGTCTGCACGCATTCCTCCTGCAGGCATGGCAGCCATTCACGAAGCGGTGCTGTCCGGGAACTTGGAGTGCGTAAAGCTTTTAGTTCACTACGGAGCAGATATCCATCAGAGAGACGAGGAGGGGTGGACCCCGCTGCACATGGCCTGCAGCGACGGCTTCCCTCACATCGCACGGTGAGCATCACAGCTGGAGAGCCGTGCATGTTTTATTTTCAGGCTTTAAAGCTTTAATTTCTGAGACATAAAAGGTTTGGATGCCGGTTAGTTTCACCTGAAAAGCAAACCCTCGAAAGCAGCAGATGAGATGTTTCTTATGTAAGCGCAGTGGCGCTCTCTCACATTCACCAGATATGCAAGCACAAACTTTCTGCTGCATTCTCGCACCCCAACGACCTCTAGGGGTGGGAAAATTAAATCGAAATATCGAATATCGGGATTTTTTATTAAAGAATTATTTTTTTTGTTAAAAAACCGAACATCTGGATTTTTATTTCACAATTTTTAAAGCCCTTTTTTGCTAAAATGTCAAATGTTGGGATTTTATTATTTCACAATTTTAAAATTATTTTTTTTGTTACAAAAAAATCTAACATCTGGATTTTTTATTTCACAATTTTAAAAGCCATTTTTTTGCTTAAAATCGAATATAGGATTTTATTATTTCACAATTTTAAAATAGATTTTTTGTTAAAAAATTTTATATCTGGATTTTTTTTAAATAGATTTTTTGTTAAAAAATTTAATATCTGGATTTTTTATTTCATAATTTCAAGATCGATTTTTAAATAAATGCAAAAAAACTTTAAAACAATTTTTATTTCTTTTATATTATTATAAATTTATTTATCTTTTTTACTTGTCGGGCATTATAGTAGCAGAATGTTGGTCTGGCTGCTGTGTTGTTTTTTCCTAATTGAAATTGAGAGGGAAAAATAGCAAAAAGATTTTTTGGTAAAATCTTTTTTTTTTCTTCACAAAAATATACAATATCGAAGAGTCGCAATTCAAACCGAATTGGGACCCAAAAAAATCGTAAAGAAATCGAATCGGGAGGACAGCGTATCGTCCAGCCCTACACTGATCCGTGGCCGAGGCTTCTGTTCGCTCTGCTGGCCCTGCAGCGTCTCCTCCTTCACTAACCAGCAGTACATGCTTCCCTCAGCTACCTCCTCTCGCTGGGAGCCGACCCCGAGCTGGAGAACGACTGCGGGGAGAAGCCGGCCGATCTCATCGACCCGGACAACGCGGAGCTGCTGGAGCTCTTCGGACTCGCAGTCAACGACTGAGAACATCCGACTCCTGGAGCTTCACGCGTCTGAAAGCTGCTGCAGTTTTCCGGTTATCCGACCGCCGTGCAGCCGTGAGCAGGGAAGGACTTTCCAGTCCCAGATCCTGATTTTAGGAGCTGCCTCGTCTCTGGAGGTGAAGGACCGGATGTGTGATGGAAGGAGAGCTGGCAGAGGCGGCCGGTTGCCCTCTGAGTGGAGTAAACGTTACAGGATGGTGGACCCTGTCAGAGTCAGATCGTCTACATAGATTTGGCTGAATTCTGAATGATGACATGAGGCTGTTGGCGCTCTGCTTATTAGTGCTCAGAGTTTTATTAGCAGATATTTATAAGAACCAGACAGGCTTCTGTTTTGTGCTATATTAGCAGATTTGTTTACAGCTGATGTACTGAAACCAACGAATTTCCTCCTGATTTATAGCGAACTTCTTTGTGTAACGTCCTTTGTATGACTTTTTATACTAATTGAAATAAAGAAAAATAAGTGTTATTTGCTTCTTTTCAACATTTGTTGAGCTCCCTTTAAGCTCCCCACATTTAAACTGAACAGATTTCAGAGAATTAGATCTATGAAAGTCAAACTACAATGCTAAAAGGAAAAATTTGGTAACATATGGCCCAAAATGTCTTGTTATAAAATTTTAAAGACTAAAATAGATGGCATCATCCTCTCTGCACTTCACTTTGATATCAACCAGCAACTAACTGGATCCTCAGTCACAATTACTGAAAACACCACATTACCTGAACACATTAAATTAATTTTTTTCAAAGTCTGTATTTTTTTATAGTCTTATTTATATTATTGTTTTTTTATCTTGTTTTGCACTGGGGGGGATAACCTGCATAATTTCATTGTAATATGAGTACAATGACAAAGGATATTCAAATTCAAATAGAATTAACTTCAAGATCAGCAAGTTTCACAGTGACATTAGTTAATCCGTTAAACACCGATCTGCACCATGACAGAGAAGAACAAGTGACATTTTTATTTAATCACAGAACGGATAGAAACATTTGCTCAAATATAAAACTGGTATTTACAGCAGCTCTAAAAAAAAAAAAAGCAGCTTCACTCTTTGAACTTCCACTCCTGGCGGCACATGGGACACTGCTGCTGGACCTGCTGGGAGTTCAGCCACTTCAGGATGCAGTGCATGTGGAAACAGTGGGAGCACTGGCCCCAGACCAGCGGGCAGTCGTCTCCAGGTACTTTACCTGCAAAGCAAGGTTTGTATCATTCAAGCTGAAAATAAAATAAAAACAAGCTTATGTTCCCATAGGTTCTCTTTCTGGATGAAAATACTTTGCAGTCATTGAAATGGCTCTTAAATCCTCCACAGATGTATGGGTAGCAATAGATGTATTTCTAGGGATTATCATCAATGTTTTCCCACCATGCATAGTGTTAATTACACCTTTATGTTCTAATGAAACAACCTGACAAAACCTCTGATTTCAATTCTAATGGTTATACTGATGATGATCAGTAAATCAATACTGGATGCTACTGACCTTAATAACAACATCTAATAAACATTATGTTGTTCATCTGAGGTTGTATTTATTCAATTGGTGGGAAAGTATTCATTATGAATTAACTCGATGACAATAAAAACAGTAAACCCAGTCTGGTGGAAATTTTGTTTTAGTTCATATGTCCCTGTTGGTTATTCTGTTTAAATTAGTTTATTGAGTTTATTTTTCCAACATAATCATAAAAATCCTCTTTAAAGAAATTAAAATAAAAGACAAAACGAATAAAACAAAGAACAAGAACAAAAAAAACAAGCAAGCAAAATCATTGAGTCCACTTCTTTCTGCTTTTTCTCCTCTTTCCTCATACAGAATTTCTTGCCTTATGACAATTTGTGACCGAAAAAAAGAAAACAAAAAAATAAACATAATAATAGTAAAACAAATATACAGTCTGCTGTCAAATTATAACAAGTATAAATAGAACAGTAGGCATGAAAGTAAAGATAAACTCATAAGACTTGCTGTTTGTTTTGGACAAATCGCACAAAAACAAAGTATTCACTTGTTTTAATGAGTTTCCGACTAACTCCTGCTTCTTTACTCACAGTCTGGGCAGCAGCCATTGAAGGGCATCCTGCATATCCCACAGTTTTCATCATTGGCCACCCACAGCCAGGAAGCCACCCCGTTCCACTGCCTGATCTTCACCTTCATCTTTAGGGTCTATCGGGAACGGAAAACATTAATAAACACGTGCTAACGCTAGCATGTTTGCTAACGTTAAGCAATGATCGCCACTGTTTTTCACGTACTTACAAAGCAGCGTCAGTAGCGTCCCTCAGATAACAGACACCAGATTAGCTGCTTACAGAAAAATCAAGTCATTATTGAAGCAGATCAGCTTCTGGTTGACAAATTTAACCGCCCGGAAACGTGTTATTATTGTGCTTTAGTCACTTATAAAGGGGGCGTCACCAGCGTCATCGCCCCCTACTGGGCAGGAGTGAAAGTCTTCTTCTTCTTCTTCTATTAAATTTCTGGCCGGAAGATTCAATGGGAGGACAAATGCCGACATCCAAAGTCCAAAGATTGCTAAACTGGGAACAAACTTTGATGTAAAAATAATTTCCACGTCATAAGAATATTTTTAAACGGTGAAACGAGCAAAACAAGAATGCATTCTTGAGTATTCTAGCCGCAACGCGCTTTAGCATTAGCATAAAACCTGTTCACCCTCCGTCCACTAGGGGGAAGTAGCGCTTCTATTAGAATGGAAACTAGGAAAAACCGAATCACCCCGGTTCTGCTGGGACAACTTGCTCGCTAACTACAGCACAGTCCGTTTCATGCAGCATATAACTCGTCAAATTTGCTTTGACCACCTTTGTAGTAGTTTCAGGACGATACAGGTATTTCCTCATATTAAGAAAGTGGATTCGTCCAACGGAAAAGGTAATTTAATGGCAGATTATTCCATAATGTGCTTCGTTTTGCTAAGTAGTCTGCAGAGAAACTGCACATTAAGTTGATGTAAATGATCATGAACATGCACAGATTTATACACTGATTTATTATCTCAGCTGGAATTGTTTTCCTGTCGACAACAGACGTGAGACTGATATTTTTATTCTCGCTAGAGCTAATCAACGAGGCTCTATGCTAGCTGCTGCACAGCTGGCCTGTTAGCAGGCAGCTAACGGCATCAACCAGGTCAAAGCAGACTAAAAACTGAAAACTACTCTGGCAAAAGTGTTTTAGAAATTTTCCAGCAGGTAATTTTACCTTCGAATCCATTTTGGCTCAATATTGTTTCCATAATCTTTCAACACGTGAATACTTTAAACTTATGTAAAGACTCTTCAACCATACAGTAACATTATAATCTTAATATTTCTGTTTTTATTGTGGAGAACCGTTTTGTTTTTGGTCTTTTTTTGGCTTTTATTTTGACATTTTCTATGTAAACTCTCCCACGAGAGAAATTGTAATTATTAGTAGTGATTTTTGTGAGTTTTTAAGCTTCTCCAAGGTTTCTAAAGCCCCAAAAAGCAAAATTTCTTTATTTTCTCCCAAAAAAGACACTTAAAGATTTCATCTGTTATAGGGTTGGGCGATATGACCCAATTTTAATATCTTGATCAATTTTTTCTTTATCACGATATATGATATATATCTCAATATAATTCTTTTGTGGTCAAGTAAACAAAAAGACAGTTAAAATTACAGCCTTTAGTGCTAAATGCAATTTTATTAAGGATCAGAAGCACATATGCCTTAGAATATTTGACTAAAATTAAAGTAAATGTGTGTTAAAATGATGAAAAATACTTTTCAATGACCATAACAAAGATAACTTTGTGTAAAATGCGAATATATATATATATATATAAACTCAAAACAAGCTAAGTCGATATAAACAATATTCCTTTATTCTATATCTTGAGTGACAAAGTCTCAATATATCTGAAAATCTAGATATATTGTCCAGCTCTAATCTGTTACCACTGTTTAGTGATGTTGAGGTCTGATCCAAATAATGAATTTTGGTTCAAAATTAACCTTCCCTTTTTTCCATTTGCTTCAGATTACATTGTCATTTAAGTGCACGTAAAATTGATTGTCATATATTTTTCTGATTTATCTACTTATCCGGTCTAAATAACTATTTTGGTGTTTTAAAAAAAATCTTTTTCATTTGTTTGTGTTGCTGTTAGAGGATGTACTCTAAGAGGACTGAGTGCAATAGATGGGCGCACGGCGATAGAAGATCGAGGCAGTCGGATGACTTCAGCGACAGGAGGGAAGAGAGGCACGAATCCCACAGAGATGCTCCTCGGGATTCCTTTCAGAAATACAGAGGAGACAGATGCAGTAGCACCGAGAAGACGAGTCGAGGTGGCGAGTACCGCGACTCTCCTAAGAGGCAGTACAGTAAAGATTCGCTGAACAGAGACTGGAGCAGGAAAAGCCCACTGAGGAGACGCATGTCCTCACCTGGTCGGGATGCATCCGATAGGAAAAGGCCAAGGTTTACAGCCGATGGAGACACCGATTACAGATACAGACACGAGTCTCTGGAAAAACCCTACAAGCTGTCTTCAGACAGTTTTCCACACGAACAGAAAAACAAGGATTTAAAATATGCTCCACCACACGAAGACGATTTTAAATACAGGAAAATGTCTCCGAACTCTAGATACAGGCATCGGCGGGAAGAGTTTCCGCACAGAAAACAGCACGATGACTCAAGCGGCCGAGGCTTTCTGGATGCTTTTCAAGACAAAGACAGAGACGATCACAAATGGAGGCGAGATTCTTCCCCGGAGAGGACTCGATCACCATATCGCTCTCCGGAGGTCAGTCATTTTAAATGGCACAATGCAGTGACTTTATTTCATTCACACACCATGTGCACATCATATTTCTTGTATTTTTCCAAACAGCTTTATTTCATTGGTTAGTGTGTGTCCATTTTTACATTTCTAGCCTGCAGTACATTTATATATTGATTTGTTTATTTTTTTTAAATAGAAAGTTGCAGCCATAAACTTTTCACCACTTCCCAGTATTTCCATTCCGTTTCTCACCCACAAAAATGCATCCTTGATAAAAAGTTTCAGCGTTAAACTCGTCCCAATTCTTCCTGTAGAGGCCGTTTAAGACGTGCAACACAGCAGAGTCGTCGCCGCATTTTACAGAAAGGAAACTGTTGGGTACAACAAGTCAGGAATGCAGACGGGTCAGTCCTGTTCTCGTGCCCTTGTATAACTCAGACCAGTTATTTAGGAGCTTCAGATCTCCAGAGACCCAGTCTGACATGGATGCTGCTTTTATACCAATCATAATCACCAGCTGACCTTACCTGTTGAATTATTATTAAAAAATTTTTTATGAGGTTGACATGGGAGCAGAAAGGGTTTTATACTGTCCCTAAATAAACAGAATTTTTTTTAAATCTAATAGTCCCTTATTAAATTTAGTTTTGTAGTTGCATCCTTATTAATGAAATGTTCTCTCATGTCAAGCAGATTTATGAAAAGACAAGAGAGCGGCCGGACAGCTCCACCACATCAGCGTACCGTGAAGATTATCATGGAAATAGAGGAATCTTTCCTCTGAATGGATCCAGTGAACAAGTGAGCTTGTTTTGTTTTTTTTAATGTTTTTCCCCCCATCTTTTACATCTTTAGGTCTTTTAGTTGCATCAGTTATTTAACGTCAGTTTTATTTTATGAGATGCACAAACTCCGGAAAACAACAGATAAAAGTGAGACATGTTCTGTCCTCATCGGCTCTTTGTTCACCAGACCTGTGAGCGGAGGGTAAAAATAATTTATTCCTGCTGCTTTTGGGTTGAGCCGATTAGCTGTTTAGTCACATTTCAGCGGCATGATAACAACCATGAACCTACAGGTGGCCGTGGAAATTCAATTCAACTGAACTCATGTATTCAAAAAGGGACAATGCGAGTAAATGAACATCATATACCGAGTACAGATGTAAACAAGTCAGATTGTAACCATAGGCTAATTTCCATCTGTTGTCCCCTGGCATATGTTCCCTAAAATTACAAAAATAAAACATAGGAAGAAAAGAAAACATGTAATTCTATTTTGAAAACAATCATTATTACAACAGTTATTACAATCCTTACATTGGTTAATACCCCAAGGAAGTGCCGGCATGTCTCAATACAACCATAACAGAATGTAGACAGTATAAAATAAAATAAATAACATGCAAGTGTCATTATTCACAGTAAAGTTCATCTCTTCTGAGTTTCAACCGGCCAGGAATGCGTTCAACTTGTTGTCTGTTACATAATACTAGTGGGCTATGATGATAATAAAAGTATGTTGGTAAATGAGTTTTAATTACTGATATTCTATATGTAGAGGTAAATTAGTCCTTTGTGCACTGGTTTTATACTTTTTTATATTTCTGTATTGATCTTTTGTCGTATTTTATTGTAATGTACTTGATTTTGTTGTTTTTTTTTGGTGTAATTTGACTTTGAGTGTCATGATAGGCAACCAGAAATACAATTATCTTGATTAAAACAGACATAAAAACCCAATGGCATTCAGCTGAATTCAAATGAAAAGTGGAGCTAAAAAAAATACTACTTTTCCAGGTTGTTCCAGCTGAAATTCAGTCAGGACATGTTTCACCGGGAGCTTGGTGTGACGTTAAGGTCTTGAAAGGCTCCACATGTGTTAGTCACTTTCACTTTCAGACATTTGTGTTAATCTGTTAACTCTCTGTGTGTCTCATCAGTCTTTAGAGGGCGACACCTCCCCGCAGAATGCCGCCGTCGCTGAGAAGAAGTCGTCCAAGGGCTTCCAGCGATTTCTGGACGTCCTCAACAAAGGCGTGAACATTGATGTTCTCACCAAGATAGTGACTCAGACCTCTGACCGGGATGCTCCAGGCCGTCCGTGGTCTCCTGGTTGTACCGAGTGGCAGCAGAAACCCCAACAACACGAGGGATCCCGCAGACCGGCTTCCCCGCAGCCTCCGCCCGGGTCCCAGAGTCCCGCCAGAGCCCAAGTTTCCGAAGAAAAGCCTCTGCAGAAGGTCGACGACAGCCGCAGTCAGTCTCCTCCGGCGGAAAAGATCACGGTGACCCCCGAAGACGAGCAGAAGCAGAGGCAGATGCAGGACGTTTTGCAGGCCATCGGCGTGGATTTGGGGTTCGAAGAGCTCGGCCAGGTGTCCTACAGGATTCGGCAGCGCCTTTATGGGATGGATGTGGACAACGAGCAGAAAGCGAGTAAAGAGAGGAGCGCACGGCAGCCGCCTGCTACGAAACATCGAAGCAGGTCGCCGTCGTCCTCAACAAGCAGATCTAGCGTTAGCCCTCCTACCCGGGACTATTACATGAAAAAAGACATTAGCAGTGTTAAAAGGGACGGAAAGGAGGCACATCAGACCCAAACAC
>JAVQJG010027199.1:0-19160 GCA_036024015.1 Craterocephalus amniculus
CATTGGCGTGACGCGCTTTCTCTGCCGGGTTAATTTTTGGAACGTCCAGACTCCGATCAACCAGTAATAGCGTTCCCTTAGTGATCCGGAGTCAAATTATGAAAGTTAAACCCCTTAGCGAGGAAAAAGCGTCACACAAAAGCTGAAAAAAAATAGCCGCTATCGCTAACTAAGCTAGCCGGACGTGAAATCGGGTATAGTCCCTTTAAAACGGCTGTTTGAGAAGTCTTCCACAATGTAACATGAATACATTGTAAAAGGAGGATCTACCGGTTGCTTAATCACATGCACCTCACAATAATTTAAAAAAACATATAATTAGTTGGGTTTTTTTTAAAACTACAAAAGAAAAGTGCATATGGCCTTTAAATAGACTCAAAATATTTTGGCACATCGTACAAAAGAGTTTTCCTTCAGAGAGAGGTATCTGTGGATGAGGGAACTCTGCAATCTGTAAGTAGTTTCCAGAAAAAGGTTAGTATAAAGCATTTAAACCAGTGCTGTATGTTTTCCTGTTTGGAAGTTAGGGGCGGGTCATACATTTCAGTATATGAAACGGGGCTTTAAAACATCACAATGAACCAATAGTAAATAAAGCAACAGCAGCCCCCACTGGCCAAAAATAAAATAATCTGAAGCTGGAGTTTCTTCTGCTTCATTGCTCAATAATTTTTAGAGTGCAGAAATCTGCTTTTTCTGAGTCAACTGACATTTTGCCTTTTAAAGCATTGCTTCCCTACTGAAAACCAAATATGCACATCTTTTACGCTTTCAACATTTACTGTTATGTTTTTGGACCATGAATGTAGAACTTCTCAGGTCTATCCTCAGAGTTTTATAGTTGAATTCCTCTCTTTCAAACAAGAGAGACGGCAGCGATAAGCACTAGATTTTTCTCATTATTATTGTCAGTCTGAAAAATGTCATCAACAGGATCTTTGACTGATCACATTCTCTAAGGACTTCTCTAACTTCTAAGGACTATGTTCACCTTTTCCCGCAGAGTCAACAGGTGATACATAAATTATTCATATAACCAGCCAGTGCGCAGATAAAGCTCTCTGCAGTTGAAATCTCTATTTATTGATATTGATAATAAACAAATAGAGGCTTTTCTGACCAAGCATTGTGCAAATGTTCACCTGTAACACATACATGAAATGTTTCTAAGGATTTTAGTGTAAAAAAAAAAAACAGATGAATGTGGAGCTCAGCACATCAGGCAGCATCTTATAATCATTGTTATGAATTAGCTTTTTATCATTTTTTGGACTTTTGGATTTTTGGTGTTTTATGTGATTACCCAATGAGGACTCTCCGGCCGTCAGCCTCTGCAGCATGGGGTTGAGCGTGCCAATGAACAGGTAATGCCTGAGCTGCATCACCGACAGCCACAGCAGGTGCCACACAAAGAGCCGGGACAGCAAACACTCACGGAAACTCTTCTCTAAGAGAGCAGAGGAGGTCAAAGAGGCATATCAGAGAAACAGGACCACTTTGTTCTCATCTCATGATAAGTTTTATATTCAAACCTTGCTTCGCGGGGACATCTTTGGTGAGCGGCACTTCCTCTACTGTTGAATGTACCTGACCATTTGCCGCCATGTCTGCGCTCCGAGAGTGTGACTTACTGCACGTTATCCTGCAGAGGTCAGAATGAGATCAGCCTCAACCCGAGGAAATACTTTAATATTATATTTCAGATGCTCCCTGTTTGTTTTGGGAATTTCTGTACTATGAGAACAGCTCAGCTGTTTAAACAGACTTTAGAAACAACACAAGACTTATTTTGAAGAACCTGTTTTTCTTGTTCTTTGTGTTTTTTGTCAATATGAACTTTTGACTCCATCCACCAGATTTCACCAGGGTCAACAAATAAGAGGAAAAAATGTGCACCATCTTTTACATATCAAGACTAAAAATCCTTTTGGTTCTTAGCAGCTCTTAAATTCAGGTGAATACAACTTCAGATTAGCCACATCAGTATGCCAACATGTCATAATTTAACCCCTTACTGCCTGAATTTATTCCCTGAATTATATGATGACAAAAACATATTGGAGGAAATCTGAGAAATATAACAAAAAGAGACAAGAATACAATAATATTCAATTAAATATGAAATAAATTAATGTCAATTAATGAATAAGGAAAATAATAGATGAATCAATCAACTTAATATAGCCCTTTACAAAACACAAGGTGACCAATGTGCTTTCCATCAAATGAGCTTTAATATAAATCCAGAATACACATAAAACTACATAAATAAATGAGGTTGAAATAAAAGCAAATAAAGGAAATGAGTTTGATAAAAATAAACAGAGGTAATAAGTGGTTCATTCCAAATTTCTTGGTGAGTCTTGGTGTTTTTAAATCCAGACTAAAAACTTTTCAGCCTGAATTTGACTTAATTTACTTTCCTTTTATTAATCTATGTCCAGTCTTTTTGTTGTTTAACAACTTTGATTCATTTTGCTCATTTACTTATTTATTTCATTTTACTTCCTTGTACTTGTTTGTACTTGTTTTTTATATGTGTAATATCATTTTGGGGTCACTCTTTCTTCACACTTCCTGTGTGAGGGTGTGTTGGGGTGTCGAGCTAATATAACAACTTTTTTGTTATGTTCTCATTTTAATTCTGTACAACACTTTGAGCTACACACTGTATAAAAAGTACAATATAAACAAAGATTGATTGAAGCAGCTAGTAAAGGTTATATAATATAAAAAATATAAAACAATGTGTAAAAAACTCCCTGCTATAACCTCAAATCTTAAATTTCTCTTAATCGTGTTTTTCTTATACATGATGAATGCAACTGTGTTTCACATTTCTATTTCTCATAGTTAGTATACTTGATGTGTCTGTTCGTACCCGTATGTGTAGGAGTCAGGCAGCGGGTACGGGATGAATTTTCGGGGCAGCAGGAAGAAAGTTCTGAATACATGAATCACGCTGCAGGTGGACAGAAAAAGGAAAGATGCCCGAAGAGACACGGCCGACTCGTGCAGCAGCTGCAGAGGGAAATGAGATGTGATTTAAATGACATCAGTTTGTTTTATCATTTTATTATTGGGAGTAGCATGCGAGTGCTGGTCACCTTGATGACGAGGAAGAGGGATGACGAGGAGTCGAAAGCTCCGTTGTACAGAGTGATGATTGTGGAACGATGTGCGCCAAACAGGTTTCCGACCTTGAGGAGAGAGAACAGTCGAATGTTAAATTCAAGAGTCTGTGCAGAGACTGGCTGTTGCAGAAATTAATAAGAGGATGTGGTTTAAGGCACTACACCCCACACATTTATCAAACATAATTGTTTTTCCTCAGGGGATTCGTGTTCTCTCTTCACAAGATCATGAGCTCAATCTGATTAATGTGCAGCAGCCAGAAAAGGCACGTTGAGGGTGTACACAGATGTGATTTTTTACTGGAAGAGATACCAGACATCACGAACCCTGCCACTTTTAACACAACATATCTGAGAACCCTTGTTTAAAAAGTGGGCCGTAAATGAGTTATATGATGAGGTGTCCTAAGCTTGAGCAGGTAATGGTCAATGTGAAGAGAGACCACATGTATTTATAAAAATCAGCATCTGTCAATTTGAAGCTTTTTGTGTACTGCTCATCCTCAGCACAGAGAAAAGCCTGTTGAATCGAAATAAAACAACACATATCTGGTATTTCTACATACTTTTCTTTGGGGTGCATGGGTAGTGGAATCATGGGGAGGGCTGAACAGTATTGTTGATAAAAAAGGGGGCCCTGTAAAAGTAGTGAGGGAACCACTGGATTAGGGCATTATTACTGATGCTGTTGAGTAAGCATGCCAGCATCCAGACAGAGCTCACAGCTTTGGACAGAGTCGTCAGCGTGCTGGAAGAAAATGGATCCTGTTTTCAGTGAAATATCCGTTCTTATTTACAGCCATTATAGGCACCATGATGTGAAGTGACATTATTAACGCTGCAACTCAAAGTTAACGGCTGTAAAACAATGATGGATCCCCACAAAAAAGCAACTCTGAGCCGCCTCGTGCTCACAGAGGGATCAAACCAGTGATTCATAACAAAACATTGGTGAAATTAAGTTTTGTGCCAGAAACTGCCTTATTTTGAGGTTCCCTCCCACTATATTGGATGTATGCTGATCACGAGTGGATCTAAATATCTCCTGAAGTTCAAGTTACACCAAAACTGTCTGGGTGATTAAATGATCGTATTGTAAAATAGTTCCAGGTTGAAAAAACAAACAAACTTATCCTTTAAAAGCGGTTAAAGGCATACAGGATATGCCTACATCAATGACTATTTGCTTTCACAAATTTACTTTGTATGTACATGAGGTGTACACAAGGACTTTCATTGTAATTTCCAGTCAATCATTTTATTATCCCATAATCTAAATGCTTCTTTTAAAAGCAAATTTCTCAGGGAAACACACATCCAGAGAATCGGAGCACTGTCACAGACAAGTGTGTGTGTCCTCTTATCTACAGTATGTTCAATGAGATCAGCAATGAGCACAAGTTGGGGAGCATCTTAAGGAACGACTGACAAATGAAGGATTCACCGAGTTTCAGCGTCATAACAAACAGTCTGAATACTTTCTTTATAACATATAAACTGACTAAATGTTCAGACTTGTTTTTGATTCATCACTGTGGAGAATTGCTAGCAGTTATGAGAGGAAAAAGGCTTGATTGTAAATTTAAGATGAGCCTGACATTAAATGCTACCTCCTAACTGGACTGAAAAAGAAACAAAAATTTTTAAAGTTGATTTTACAGAATTATTGGATATACTGAAAACTAAGAAGATTAATTAAATATGACAATAATCCTCAGTACCTGCATGTTGGTCATTAGAAATAAGATGCCGCCCACAGCCAGGAGGGAGAGAGCTGGGAAGAGCAGGTATGCCAGAGCTGATGGTTAAAGAGAAAAAAATAGGAAAAACTGTAACAAAAACCACTCTGTCTGTTCATTATCTTAGGAAAATGTGCAGATTAATTACTAGGATTGGAAATCACTGGTTTGATCACGATATGATATTATATCGATACAGTGATACAGAGATTTGATGTTTGCCGATATCTCAAATTCAGTCATGATATTATTTTGATTCGATTTGCTCTAGGATCCATCGATCAATATGAAACAATATAAAGCAATATCATAAGTGATTAATCCAAATTATTTCCATTCATCATAAAAAGCAACTAGATCATCATTTAACATTTCTTTATTCCTGAGCTCTGGCATTAACATACAATTTAAAAGAAAATATTTTCAAAAAGAAAAGTATGTTTCAGAACTGGTTACTCTATCGATTTTTGGCCAATGTTAGGATTTTGGATTGATATCATTGACTCATTGACCACATGATCGATGTAGATCGATGTATTGTCCCATCCGTATTAATTACCTGATGTAGAGAAAGCCACCATCAAGGTACCCATGGTATAAAGAAATCTGGTGGGAGACAGAAAAGTTTCATTCCATAATTTGGTATTCTTTAAGTTGACATCATAAAACACATCTTAACTTTCAGCATGGATGAAAAATATCTTATGGAAAAAATATGGTCTTTGAGACATTTGATGTCACAGCCAACATTCGTTCCCACACACTTTAAGCCGACTTTAATTTCCTTTTTTTGACCTTTACGAAGCACAATCCATCCCTGATTACACTTGGATCCTCTTGTGCAATTATTTGCATTCCTTGGATCTGTATTTTCCCTCCCTTTTTTAGTGGAAACATATGGGTTTACTTAGCGCTAGTCTGTTGACCTGAGACATATCTGGGGCAACTTCGGCATGTATGCGCTGTTTTTCTCACATGCATCAACTTTGAGGAGAAGGGAGCCTGATTTTTTCACATGTGTAAATGTTTAACACAAAGCAATGAGATGAGCGTGTCGTCACACTGTTTCATCCTCTGGTGATTAATGGTGAAAAACTTTCACTTAAAAATTCTCTTATTTTTCCCCGATTGGTTTGACGTTTTAATTGGAAGTGTTCTTTCATTGAACTTTCCAGCCTGTGTTTGTTTCTCCTCCTTTTTCCTCATGAAACATGGTGTTAGGCAGAGGCAGGCGCCTTCTTTAGAGATCTTTCATTCCTCCTGTGTTTCTTCCTTTCTCACATAGCTAGATGCTTTCTTCCCCCTCACAGGAGCATGAGCTGTTTATTTACCCACAAGCACAAACATATAGCTATGAGATGAATAGGAATCCAAACAATACAGTTTCCTCGCTACCTCTGACTCTACCCTCAAAGAAAACAGCTGTTGCAGCAAGATTGGGGATCCCTCCGAGGAAATGGCCAGACCCACATGGGAATTACAGGAAAGTAAAAGAAAAAGAGGCAGAACACTGAAAACCAAAAAAAGTAGCAAACATCTGATGCTTAAAACAGGTTTTCTACTGCATGCATTTCTGTCCATTAACACACTTATTTAGTCTCTGCTGAAAATACGCATTATATATTACCTTCCTTCTTATGATATTTATCTAAATACTGGTTTGGCAGAAAGATTTCCGCAGGATCTCGGACAGAAACAGGCTTCTGACAAAATAAAAATAACCTAGAGATGCATACTTGAAAGCATCTCTGGATAAAAGTACTTTTTTTTGAAGATCTTATTTCTATGAAATGATATCTAAATGCACACAGACCATTAGTGGGTAATGTACCTTTGATGAAGAAATCATCATAGTGAACACAACCTGCTGAATTAGGTTTCATGACAGAAGTTGATTATTGAAAATCAGTGTTTTTAGATTCATTGATTATAATCAACTTGTACAAAATATGTATGTGTGAGCTACAGGACTATTTTAATGAAATATCTGGAAGTTACATGCCCAATATTTGTCCAGTTTAGTATAGCCTTATCTGAACTTGTCTTCATAGGTAAAGTATCCAAACACAATGCTTCCATAGAGCGCCTAAGTATCCCCATTAAGCAAATCAGCATTAAATACATGTACCGAGTAGGTTAGAATTAAAAGATCAAATTTCTTTTAAAAAAATCCATTTTGGGTTTAACATCACTGAGTGAAAACTAGCAGCTGCACCTTGCACTTGTTGCTCAACAATAATACAAATGAACAACCTTTTCATGCAATCCTTTACTAGTTTTAATTATCCCACTCATCACTTGTGTTTTTTTAAGAAGCCCCCTGAAGCCGTCCATGGGAAAATCACAGCTAGTTAGTAAAGTGTGACCATAAGGTCAAAATGTCACGGCTGCAGGTCAGATTAGATTTTACACAGCTGAACTATGCTTCAATGTTCTTCTTACATAGATTAGGTTTTATCAAGGGGACATTTCCAAACAATCCATATAAGTTCAATATTTTTCTAATTGTATTTTTATGAAATTCTGCATTTAACATGCTCTAGTGTCTCGATTCAGCCTCAATATGATCATTTCTTTTTATTCATGTGGTCATGCAATATTTCCAATTATACTTTGATGTATCTTTGACTGGTAAAACCATTGACTATCATATTATAATATGCATAATGTGTTGCACTTACATTCCAAAGAGCCGCGTCACTGTCGTACCAAAACGATCAAAGAGGAACCCATTAGGCAGCGTGAGGAAATTGTTCATAAAGGAGGCGATGGTGAAAATAAGTGAGAACTGTTCATCCTGTGCACTGCAATCTGCATACACACAAATAAATAAATATAAAGACAAAGCAAACAGACAAAGTGAAAATAAAGATGGAGATATACAGAAAGCATTTAATTAGGAAACTATGAAAAATAAACAAGGTGACAGAACTTACCCAATGTCTGTGTACCGTTGACTCCTGTGGCGTTGACACACAGAGATGTGAAGTATCCTTCCTCCTTGAGGACAAAAACAAGAGAAGCCCATCCAAACACCGCACCGGCAAAACACAGACACTCCACCAGGCCCGTAACAAAGGTGAGGAGGCGTCTCACTGACAGCTTGTTCTCCATGGTCGCTCACACACTCACAATCACAAAACTGACAAACTTTTCACCTGCATGGGTCTACACACGCGTACGCACTCATTCACACAAGTAGGGACTTTGATCTCTGCACCTATAAGGAAAGAAAAAAAAAACACAATCAAATAAGCATCTTTATCCATGTTTCCTAACACTTTTAATCCTAAAAAGAAAGTTTTACTCATGTTAACACAAAAGAACCTCTCCTGTATCATTGACTACAAATGGAAACATCTGTGCAAATAACATCCATTAAAGAACTTGAAGCCGCTCAAAAAGCGGTGGATTCAACAGCAGAAGAAAACAACTAAACAGAACTATGCTCAAAAACAAAGTGCGCTCTGGGGGGTACTCACAGCTCAGCCTCTGATGGTCTCGCCAAATACTCTCACAAACTCTTCACTCTGGTGCAATTGCCTTTTATTTTACAGACCAGCTCATCTTCCTCTTCCTCATCCTAAGGTTCCCTCCCTCACTTCCTCCCTGTTTTTTTTGCCTCAACTACTAACCAGCTCTGCAGCAGAGACATCGCTTGTCGTCGGGATACGAGTGGCTGCAGAAAATAAACACTGTTGCATTCCCAGCAAGTCACACAGCAGAGCTCCAGTATCTGCGAGCTCTGATCCAGATGTGGATGTAATGGAGGCTGGCCAGCTGGATGGGCTCAGAGGTCACGTGACTTTTAAAGAGACCAGATGTTTGTGCTACAACTGGGTCCATTTGAATAAAGGAGTGCAGATGGCTCTTATCTCTACCCAGCAGGCTGCAGAAGGATACTGTAGTAACTCATGACTCCTCTCACTGCTTCAGGCCTTGCTACAGAAGAATCTTGAGAATCCTTAGTGCTCAGGGAAGCAAACCATAGTTTTACAGTTAGACAAAAAGAAAATAAACAGAAAGTTCGAAATATTCAACTTCTTTTAAATTATGGTAAGTCTGTACATAAAGTTAGTCCTGGAAATGTTTAGATCCTGAAATAACATGAAATAAGATATTTTACAGTAAGTTTGTTTATACAGGTAGTTCTGTAAATGTTTAGACACTTAAACATTTGTTACTGGCTTAGCAAAGATATGATAAAGTTACAATCATATAATAAACTTTATGACACTCTGTTTTCATGTCACGGTGATGATTCATATCACAAACTCTGGAACTGAATAAATTTAACAAAACCAAGAGGGATTTCATCTTAAGAAAAGAGAACGGATGAACTTTACCGTTTCCTCTGCATTTAGACAAGTTAGAAACACCATCAAAAAGGTGGACATGAGCTTTAGGATTCAAACGCTGAAAAGACCAAGAGATATCTTTGAAGGTCAGAGTAGTTTGGTAAAGCAACGTTTGGAGATATGAAACAAAGATAAATAGAAAGAGATACTTAGGATGACAGAAAGAAAAAAGAGGGCTTGCAACAATTCATTTTGTGAAAAACATAGATCAGAGCTATGTCTGCGTCTAATCAACCATGTTTTGCTGAAAAAAAGTCTAAGATAGATGCCTCATTATTTTGCTAGATGTCTGCCTGTTGAGTAGGGGAAAAACTAGATCCAACAAACTCTTATTGTTGGATCTAGTTTCATTTCTGTCCTCAGGAACTGATAAAAAGAATTAAAAATATTTTTTTGGTTTCACTGTTGTCTCTCAGTTTCAGGTATTTTGTTATCAACTTGTACATGGATGTGTGCAGAAGCAATCTGATCAGTTCTGAAATGTACAGGGTCACAGACATGCAGACTGTTTTAGTGATGCTTTATGCTTTATGCTTATTATCAAAAAATACAGTATGTTGTTCAATAAACGCTGAGGTTTCTGAAGGTAGAAAAGTTAAATACTCTGCAAAGGCAGACTTGATCTCTGATCTACTCCTGATCTCGCTGCACTTCACTTGTTGATCGCAAAACTAAGAACAGGAAATACCAACAAACCCAAAATGTGCTGAAGTTGTAGTCAGACCCAGCAAAGCATCACGAAGGAGGACGAAGACTCTGCAGTTAATCACTTGGAAGAGACTAAACTTAAATTTTTCTTTTTGCTTAATGACAAGCTAAATAACTCAGGAAGACAACTTTTATGGCTGAGGATACTATACATGTAGTTTTCAGCGCACAGCGACAAAATGGGGAGATCAATTAAATTATGTAATCGCAGAGCAATCAGCTTGTGATGCAGTCTCTAAGTGTAATTGTCAACAATTTTAGTCTTTTTTTATATCATCAACATTATTCTGCAGTAAAACAACAAAAACCTTACTAGAGTGAAACTTCAGTAATAAAAACTGATAACTTTGTCTGAAAGTGTGAGGGAACATTTCCTGTTTTGGTCCCAGATGGTGAGGCAAACAACTTAAAAAAAAATATATATATTTCATTAATTTGTACTGTAAAACTGAGAAAAACTCTCAGATCAACTCAGTAAACTCTTTTACTGAATTGATCAAATTTTGTTTTTTGAGAGACTTGTGTTTAATTCAAGGCTGATAAACCCAGCTGAAAACAACCACTGTTGCATTTAACTGCAACAATCTAAAAGAATCAACTCAGATAGGGACTGATTACATTTATACAACACTCTTCAGTTTGATCTACTTTTCCATGGCAGATGAATTAAAACAAAAAGCTACAAGAATTTAAGTCTGCAGCTTGTTTTCCATGACAATGAATAATTTAGCATTTAGTTGCTAACCAACCGTTGCTTTGGTAAATCGGGACACAGTAGTCTAACCTCCGTCAGTCTGACGTGCTTTCCATACAACTTAGGGTTCATTCACACTGTTGTTGCATTTTTGTGTCAGTGGGATTGTGAAAGTTGAAAAGGAGATTGTATGTGGTTGTGGCAGAGATGCAGTCACCGATGAGATGAACGATCGTCGCACTCACACGCCCACACCCAGAGCATGGTCAACCCCTGTGATCACCTCATCACAAGACATAACTTCCCTGGCATGCAAACAAGCTCGGACTCACTTCCTAAAATGAAGTGTTGACACTGGAATCACACGCATACACATCCATGAGCACGTGTGTGGGGCTCTGAGGCTTTAAGGTCAGGGAGACCGTAGGTTGGTTGTAACATGGGGAAGGTTGTAACAATTTCCACCACTTAGGGATGAGCCAGCGGTCAGAGTGTTCCAGGTTTTTTGGTCTAAAATCTTATTTGATTGTACATTTTATTTAACTAAACCAACAAGAGCTCAGATTAAGGTAAAACTGATTTCAGAACTTCTACTGTAGGTTAGCAAACACACACCCTGCGTCCTGAAGAAAACCAGTACCAAAGGTCCTCCTTGCACCCAAAATCAATAGGCTATGGACGGAAACGTCAAGGGATCACTCACAGACTCCGACATCTCCTGGACTTTGAAATATTGTCTCTGTTTGCAGTCTCTGCTTCTCTGCTGTTGTTGTTACACAAAACATAGGAGCCTAGTACACTTACTGAGAGACTGTTCCTCTATCTGTAGCCTATTTTTTATTCCTCTCAACTCCTCACGCAGAACTGCAAGTTCACCAATCGGGCTCATAATAATAATTTAAAAAAACACTAACGGTCACTAATTATCATGCATTTCGTTGTTTATTTAAGGGGTTAAAAACAACTTTTATGCAGACTGTTTCGAGTGGGATTCCCTGAGTCTCAGCTGCTGCTTTGTGTAAAAAACTGCTCCAGCAATCATCCAGAATGACTCGGAAAACGTTGCTAAACAGAAACCATCAAAAATCTCATTTAATGCATCTTTGAACATGAAGTAATCAAATCTATATAGCCTAGAGCCTAACCTGCATCATGTATTCACAACTTCCGCTTACGCACCAAAGATGTTATTTGCGTCTGAGATTAACCTGAAATGTTTGCCTGGTTTGTGGAGTCATAATCATCAAACATAGTTCAGCTGCCACGTATTATAATGATAACAGATCATCTAACGGACTACTCATTGCGTCTTTTAGACTCCTCTAAAACATAAACGTCTTTACTTTTTCCTTGGGACATAAATCTATCTCTTAATCACCTCATGGTTTTAGTGTAAAGATTCTGTTCAGTTTAGGTAATCGGGTAGAAACAAGCCTCCAGTTAATGTCAATGTCTTGTCCACTCTGTTTGCGTTACAAGCGGTCAAAGGAAATCTCTGTTCATGCCAAGAAGAAAAGTGCTCCCATCAGCAACTTTTTAAACAGCAAACGGTCAGATGTTATCATCTGTAAGTGTTTAAATGAAGCCGAAATAGAGGCAAACCACGGGACTTATCACACCCACAACATCTGCTTTCTAAAAATGCTGACATGAAGGAGAAATATATATATATGAGTTTCCTCATATGACTTATGATATCATTGATGACTGATTTTAAAACAAAGCAACAACATGGTGAAAGCCGTAGATTTTAAATCTGTGGAATTGGTTTCTGCCACCATGGTTGCTCGATTTGGTTTTCACTAGGGATGCAACAATACCGATACAATACCTGAATCTGATAACTTGCCGATACGGAGTACCGATAAAAATACTTGTACCACACCAAAAAATACAATGAATTGGAAGATAGGTTTTATTTTACAACAAACGATTAATAAAAATGACAACATAACTAAAATTCAAAGTGAAAATATGAAGTACAACACAAGCTTTAACGTTTGTTTTGACATTTCTAAACCAACAACGCAAGTGCAGAAAGATTTTACTATAAGCCGTACACAAGGAGCTTCCTCCAAAGTTTCAATCTTTATTTTAGTAAGGATGGCTCATGGGATAACACTGTCATAATCAATAATTACTATGAACTTCTAAAAGATTGTTTCTCAATGATCGTTTAACATCTGCTGTTCCTAAATGTTGTGAAAGATCTGGGGAGTCTGTGGAACCATGAGTGGGTAAACATCAAGAATAGAAACCATTGGCCGATGCATGTGACCTTCAAGCACTCAGATGGATGATCTACCCTCATGGGATCAGGAATATCTTAGAAAACCATTTTCACTCAAGATAATCTGTTGATTCTCCCATAAAAGCAACCTGGAACGGCTTTATAATGTGTAAAAACTGAGCAGAACCACCGTCGGGTTTTCTGGACACAAGCTCATGACAGACAGATAGAAAGACCTGTCCACTATCTTTCTATCATAGCTCCTCTGTGATCAGAGAAAGTCATGTCTCTCAAAATCATCAAAAACCACGCTGGTTGTTATCAGTGAAAAACAAACATCAGTGGTTGCATTGGTGTCCATAGGACGCATATTTTGTACGTATGACTGAGCCGGGTACCACTGATATACTTTAAAAAGTCAAGCAATTGGAATTTAAACACATATCAATTATTTTCCAGGGTAAGTAGCTGTTATTACAGGAGAACAATGATGAAGTTCATTTTGTATTTTTAAATAGTGTTGCTTCATAGTGTGTCACAATATGTTACCAAATATGTCACCATAGCTATGCTGATGACACACAGATCTATGTTACCATTGCACCAGGACTCTATAGTCCGATCCAGTCACTGATCAGATTGCATTGATCAGATTAGAGACCTGATGTGTCAGAATTTCAGCTAAATGACGACAAAACCAAAATCATAGCTTTTGGAGCCTAAGAAGAAAGATTAAAAGTCTGCACTCAGCTTCAGATGTCCGAGTTAGAAACCACCAACAGAGCCAGAAGTGTAGTCATGGACTCAGACCTGAACTTCAGTAGTCATATTAAGACAGTTGTGAAATCAGAGAACATTGAGGACTGAAGGACTGATGTCTCCACAGAAATTAAAAAAACTTGTCCATCATTTATCTTTATTAGACTATACCACTGTAAATGCTGTCCTAACTGGTCTCCCTAAGTTCATCAGACAGCTGCAGTTTGTCCAGAACACTGCTGGTCCAGCCCTCACGACCAGGAAAGTGGTTCATATAACACCGGTCTTCAGATCTTTATACTGGCTTCCTGTTTTTCAAAGACCCAACTTCAAAATCCTGCTGTTAGTTTTCAGAGCACTGAATGGTGTAGGGCCAAAATATATTCAGGAACCCCTGGTTCTTTATGAATCAACCAGATCCCTCAGGTCATCAGGTTTACTTTCAGTTCCCAGAGTCAGAACTAAACACAGAGAGGCAGCGTTCAGTTTCCATGCGCCTTACATGTAACAAACTCACAGAAAGCTGCAGGTCTGCTGTGACTCTCAGCAGTTTTAAATCAGGGTTACAAACGTTTCTGTTTGCAGTTTTTTTTACGATAAATGTTTTTTTTTTAATTCTCTGAGAGTTTCTTCCTTTACTTCTATTATTTTGTGTTTTTACTTTTGTTTTTAATTCTTAGAGGCTTTTGCGATCTTGTCTTGGTGGACTGGCCTGACTACAATCATGAACCATGAGCTCTTTCTAAATGCAGAGGGATTGGAACTTGGCCATCTCTTGTTTATTCTTTAAAAATTCTTTTAAAAAAAGGGGTCAAATAAAATACCTAACAAATGACAGATGTACGTTCTAGATGAATTTGTTAAAGCAATATACCGAAATACGGGCTGCAGTGAGGTTCATGTGAAAGAGCAGCCAGATCAGCCTTCTATGAGGTCCAATGGTCGGACTCTGAGTCTTTCGAGTTTATTTGCTAAACAGAGAGCATTGTCCTGTCTTGCTGATAGCCTGTCGGAGCTGATGCATCATGCACAGCAGTGACAGCGGCACACTTTCCCTGCATCTAACAGCTGGACAGTCACATATAATCCTGCGCAGAGACGAAGAGAGCTGATAGGCTATGTATGTATTCAGTCTGTGGCTTTCTGGCTGACGTGGTTGAAAAGGAGGGACACTTACTTGGTGTTGCGATCTCCTATTGTCCATGAGAACCACAAATTGTTTTTCCGTAAATATGGATAAGGATCCAGCGCGGGGGAGGACCCACAGGAAGGGGGTGGGCACTCCTCCAACGACTGCTCGCTCGGCTGTTCCCATCCGACCTCCCGCAGTGATTGCGCAGCTCCAAACGCTCTTCCAAACCAGAGAGAGAGAAAAATCCGTTTTAACGTTATTGTTAAAATCCTGTATTTGTGTTTGTCTCAGAAACAGGCTTAATACATTTCAGTTCATCCGTTGATGAAATAATGTATCACTTGTCGACTTAATAAATAAACTGTGTGAAGCTTTGGGGGGAAAATGATGTCTCGAAATTTGCCACTTTTGAAAAGGTCTGTTAGCGCCATACTGTGGCCAGAATAGGACTGCGCAATGTAAACTATGAAAGTACTGCTGGTTTGTTAGGAATATGAACAAACAGCATCATGAAGACCAAAGGACGCCCCTTATGTGTCTATATATAGTTGTGTAGCAGTTCAAGTTGCAGCTAAAGCAAGGTTAGTTGTTTTTTTCCTTCTCAACTTTGAGCATTTATCCAATCTGGAGTTTGGTTTACTTCTGTGATGATATAAAAAAGCTTGTCATTATTCTTACCCTTTCAGTGTTAAATGATAAGAAGACAGCTTGCTGGAGTCCAAACCCAAACAAATAAACAATTTTGGTGGCTAAGTCTTGAAACTATGAAAATTATTTCCTTTGCAGTGTCGGCAAATGAGACTTCCATTACATCCATGCACTCATCCAGAGGGGCAAGCAGGAAGGAAAAACATTTCAAGTCTCCGGCAAGAATACTTGTCTTTGCATATGTATTCAGGCAGATCTAGATTCAGAGAACTGGAGTCACAATCTACATGCAACCCCACAAGGGTAACATGATAAATTCAGCTGTACATTATGGATTAAGAAAAACATGAAAACATGGACTTTAAAGCAAGTTTTTCTTGTATATAGATTTAGTTCTTCAACACTTCAGCAGCAAGACTGAGGCAAACATCCTTCAGTATGGAGACTCCAAATGCAATCCAGAAGTAGCAAGAGCTAACCCCACATTTATGTTCAAATATCTTGTTAGCTAGACAGATATAGAATGATTAAAATAACCAGTGAATGACTCGGCTAATACTGTGTGTTGGACATGAGGGATCCTTCACTGATCTTCTGCCATAGTGACAAAACATCACAACAAATTTAACACATGAGTGAACTGTTTTGGGAGAGATATGAGCTTTTGCAAATGCACCATGGTGTTGTGCTGAATCATCCAGGTTATTTTGGATAAAGTGCCAACATCACAAGAAATGTGACAAAGTAACTGAGAAGGATCTTTCCATTTTGGTGGCTCTGACTGTTTACATGGGAAGATAACATAGTTCTGCAGCAGGAGTGAACAGTTTTGTGAAAGAGATGAGCTTATGCAAGTGAGCCACGATGTTGTACTGAGTTGTAAGACTGTTTTGCCAAATGAGTTTGGTTTTGAGAATGTAATCTCAGTTTCAAGAAATGAGCCAAACCCATGGAAAAGAACTGTAATAGCTTGCATACACGTGAAGGATCCATATCTAAATCCTAAAACACTACGCAGTACCACCGTTAACACTTAAAACGTGATGACATAATGTTGAAATTATGTGAATGACCAAGAAAAAAACTGGATTTCATAAAAAATTGGATTAGAGCATTTGGACCTAACCTGCAGTGTAAACATGAAACAATTAAGAAACAATTGTCTTGATTTGAGATGCCGAAAGGCCACAAGAGTTCTTCAGATCAGAAGAGACCTCGAAACAGATTTTATCACTCTGGTTCTATACAGGGCTTTACTTCATGGGAAGTTGTACGTAACGTCTTGTGGCTCTAGAGGGAGCTCTAAACTTTAATTTGTACAGCTGATTGATATAAGATGACAAGGCTGGTCTCAGTTATGTCAATCAAAAGGGATGAATAAATTGGTATTAAGTGGCCAGTGTAGCATGAGGTGTTGTTGTCACCATCAACAGGAATTTGTACTATATTTGTACTATATGTACAAGTCTCTAACAAAGGAAATTAGGATCAAATGTAAAGAATTGACTGCAGATACCAGTCCAGCTTCTCCAGACCAATAGACTGGTAATGGGGTTCTTGTTTTGGGCTTGGGGGAGGGGAATCACCTGGAATAGCGGACACACTCCTCCACCACACTTGATGAGACACAACGCAGCCGTCCCAGAAAAGACTTGATGCAGCCCCTCCAATTCTCACAATTAGACTGTCCAGAGAGCCTGTGCATGGTGACGGGTTCCTCCCTTGCATCTGCGTCACTGATCACAGCTTCCGCATCTTGCCAATTCAAAAATAGACCTGCATAAAAATGACAAATGGAAATGAAGCCAGAAGGCGATGGAGACTAAAAAAATAAGACAGTCTGTTAATGAGGTGGTTTGCCTTGTGACTTCTTTTCCATCAGATCACCTGTTGCAAAAATACTGACAGACTACATCACGTGCTCCATTTGCATGTTGCAGAATATGAAATTATAATTAAAATATTCATTAAAAATGTAAAGGTTGCACATTGTCAGCCTTTTATTCACTGCTTTTAATCCATGAAGATAAGGTCATTTTAAATACTTCTTTTTGGCTCGTTCGCATTGTATAAATCCTGTTTATGCCTCACTGTACATACATAACTTTGTCATTGTGTTTGCATATACATGCACACACATACATATACGCAGCCAGAAATGGTATAGATAGACAGATAGACAGATAGATAGATAGATAGATAGAGAGAACTCTAAACTACATATTGTATTTACATGTCTGAAAGGGGGTGGGAGGAAGTACAACTTATCAATAATATCAACATATAAATAATAGTTATAATAAATTTAGCCTCCAATCAATTCAAAATATGTGAGATAATAAGAGTAACAAGTGCATTAGTAGTGAATTTGATAAAATAATTGGATTGCTAACCAATCCTTTTTAAAATTACAGGTCATGAATGAAAAAAAGGGGAAAGAAATAATAAAATGAAACCTACAAAAAAATTGGGTATGGGGCTTTCTGTTTCTTCTTTGCAGCTCCTTCAAATGGATGATGGAGATAAAAAAAAAAAAAAAATAAAAAAAATAAGATAAACTGATGCCACTCAGGTTTATTCTTTTTTTATTCATATTTTCCTTATATTTCTGTATTTTTCCTGTATTAAAAAATTGTATATAGTAGGTCTTACAAAAGTACATTTTAATTGCTTTTAAATATTCTTATATATTGAGCGATGTTTTTCAGGACTAAACTGTCCTTGTGTGGAAAATCCGAATAAAGTTGTTTTAGTAGATTTGTAACCTTAGTGTGCTGATAGACTCAGATCTGACTTTCAGCAGCCACATCAGAGCGTCACTGAGAAGCTTTTTACCATCTCAGAAACAACAGCACAATAAAAAGTTAAGTCTCCCAGAAAGACCAGGAGAAACTCATCCATGCATTCATCTCCAGCAGACTGGATTACTGTAAGGGTCTTCTAACAGGACTTCCTAAAAAGAGCATTAAACATCTTCAGCTCATTCAGATGCTGCTGCTGGAGTTTTAACCAGGACTAAGAGATCTGAACACATCACACCAGTTTTAAAGTCTTTACACTGGCTTCCAGTTTCCAGACCAAACATGTAGAAGCATAACAGCTAAAAACTGAGATTAAACATTAAACTTTCACTAAATGCAGAAACTTAAATCCAGGTTAAAACATTTCTGCTCTCAAGCATCTATGAATGAAATTTACATGGTAGCTTTTAACTTATAATTAGTTAAAATGATGTAATTTTTATTTTTGCTGTATGTTCACTATTTTTAAACGCTTTCTTTGCACCATCTGTAATGCTTTTAATGTTTATGTAAAGCATTTGTTATAGTCTTTGGAAGCAACAGCAACTTAAACCGTTTTCGCTGTCATTTCCCTCCGGACCCCCTGAACACATCCTCTTCTACATGCTTTCAGTCTAAAACCCACCGGACGCGGAAGCGACGCGGCCGCGCAGCGCCGTCGCTTCAGATCGCCGCCATTAAATCCTTCAGAACCTCTTTCACCAGCGGCGCCGCGCAGAGGTTTCTGAAGCGCACCAGAAGCGCCGTCGCTTGCCGCTTCTCTAAAATACGCGGCTGTTCTATTTTTGCCGCTTGCCGCTTGGATTCCTCGCCAATTTGAGCAGATGGGATCATGCCGGCAGGAAGTCAGTCGATGAAAAACAAAGTGGATCCGGTGGATTTTAACAATAAAACACTGTATATCGTCTTTTACTGTGAAATATCAAGCCTCCCGGCCGTGTTCTCCTGTAAATGCGC
>JAVQJG010027201.1:0-11892 GCA_036024015.1 Craterocephalus amniculus
GTAAAACCTCCTTCGGAATGAATATTTCCATGTAAACCCGAGGGAGAAGATTTTAATTCCGAATTAATTAATTCGGAATTATTAATTCGGAATTAAAAAACACCATGTAACCGTGGCCAATGTGAAGAGTATTGGTCCAAGTACAGACCCCTGAGGAACTCCATGACTAATTCTGGTCTGTGAGGAAGATTCACCATTTACACAAACTAAACTCTATCTGATAAATATGAGCTAAACCAGCCTAAAGCTGTTCCTGTAATTCCAATAACATGTTCAAGCCTCTGTAGCAGAATGTTGTGATCAATGGTGTCAATGCAGCACTTAGGCCGAACCATTGTTGCTTCAGTTACCTTGAAAAGATAATCTGATTATTGCTTACTCATTTAAAAAGTAACTTTGTTACTTTTATGATTAACTGATTTTATAAGTAACTAAGTTAGATTACAAGCTACTTGATTAGTTGCTTTTAGAAGCTGCCGACAACAGCTCCGCCGCTTCTACATTCCCTTTACTGGAAGTACATTTTTCTGGGGAGTGTTTCTCTTGACGGGTCTGCGCGGTAGTGTGGTAGTTAGCACCGCTGCCTCACAGCAAGAAGGTTGCTGGTTCAAGCCTCGGGCTGGGCTGGAGCCAGATGGGGCTGCCAATTGGATTAAGCAGTACAGAAAATGGATGGATGGATGGTTTCTCTCGACATTTTAATCTAAACTTAAAAACTGTGTTCTGAAAAAAAACAACATCATGAGGGCAGCAATCTAACAGGGAAGCCCAGACCTCCCTCTCACCAGCCACAGCCAAGTCATCTGGCGGGGTCCCGAGGTTCTCCCAGGCCAGCTGAGAGATGTAACCCCTCTAGCGTGTCCTGGGTCGACCCCGAGGCCTCCTCCCGGTGGGACGTGCCCAGAATACCTCTCCAGGGAGAATCCAGGAGGCATCTTGGCCATATGGCCGAGCCACCTCATCTGGCTCCTCTGGATGTGGAGGAGCAGCTGCTCTACTCTGACCCTCTCCCGGATGACCAAGCTGGTGAGGGTAGGAACGTAGATGGACCAGTATATCCAGACCTTCTGGCTTAGCTCTTTCTTCACCACCACGGACCCATGCAGAGTCCACACCACTCCAGATGCCGCTCCCATCGACCACCCATCTCCCTCCATCCTACCCTCACTCCTGGAGAAGACCCCACATGCTAGGACTCCAGTTGGGGCAGGACCTCATTCCCGACCTGGAGAGGACCCTCCACCTTGCCTGGCTGAGGAACATGGTCTGGGATCTGGAATTGTGATTCTCATCCAGATCGCTTCACACTCAGCTGTGAGAGCTGGAGGTCGCAGCCCGATGAAGCCACCAGTGCCACCTCATCTGCACAAAGCAGAGACCCAGTCCTTAATCACCAAACCGGATCCTGACTCACCAAACCGGATTTCCTTGGTCCTGACCCACCAAACTGGATCACCTCAGTCCTGGTACACCAATCCGGATTCCCTCGACCTATAGGCCGATCCTTGAAATTCTATCCATAAATGTTATGAACAGAGTTAGAAACAAAGGACAACCTTGGTGATCTCACCAGGAATTATTCAGACTTATTGCAGGAAATGTGGACCAAACTCTGACTCCGGTCGTACATGAACCGAACAGCCCTTACAAAGGGGCCAGCACTCCATGAAGCCCCCTGAAGGGGTCCCAGAGGGACACGGTTGAACACCTTCTCTGACTGGTTGGGCGAACTCCCATGTCCCTCTAAGACCCTGAAGAAGGTCTAGAGCTGGTCCACTGTTCCATGACAAGTGCGAAAGCCAAACAGCTCGTCATCAATCCCAGACTCCACTATCCCATGGACCCTCCTCTCCAGAACCCCTGTATAGACCTTACAGGGAGGGTGAGGAGTGGGATCCCCTGTATTTTGATCCCATCCCCCAGCCCCCTTTCTTAAAGAGCGAGGTACCACCCCCCTGGCCTGCCAGTCCAGAGGCACTGCTCCCGATGTACCCATAATGCCGTAAAGGCGTGTCATCCAAAATAGCCCCATGGCATCCAGAGTCTTAAGAAACCCGGGCAGATATTTCACCAAACAGGTCGGGGATTACTACCTTGAAAGGCACCAATGACCCCCTTAGCCCTCTCTTCACCCATGTGTCCAGCACATGTGACTACAGATCTGATGATTCGACTACAAAGTCGATCATGGAACTGCGGCCCAGACTGTCCTGGTGCAGGGGGACATGAGAAGTGTCTGATGCCTGAACAAGGTTTCATTATCGTTAACCCTTAATAAGCACAGAAGTCCAGCAACAGAATACAACTCAAATTTAGATCAGGGGGGCCGTTCCTGCCAATCACGCCCCTCCAGGTTTCACTGTAGTTGTCTATGTGAGCATTAAAATCCCCTTGCAGGACGAGGGAGGAGTGCTCTCCAATACTCCCTCCAAGGACTTAAGAAAGGGGGTGTACTCTGACTTGTTGTTAGGTGCATATGCACAAACAACAGTCAGGGCCCAGCCTTCCAACCACCGCTTGTGTGTGGGTGAGGAGAGGAAAAGAGGCTACAAGTGTCAAGGTTAAGATCAAGCGAGTCGCGTGGACTGTTGGTGTCTACTGTCATCCAAACCTGGAGTAACAGGTGACTGCGCCCGGTTCATCTTCAGCAGGATGTGTTTGGACTTTCCCACTGCTGCCTCTTTAATCAAGATCAGCAGAATTTGAGCAAATCTGCCGGGAAAATGGAATCATCCAGGATCTCCGGGTTTACCCACGTTTTGATATTGAAGGGTGAACACCTGAGCTGATGGAACAGCTGGATGTCACATGACCTCGCGGTGGTTGAGGTCAATCCCACTGCATGCAGCTGACATGAATGCAGTAATGTCACCACCGTAGAGTCGTATTGGCCTTCTGAATTCTCGATCTATCTAACTAATCCTGCCTACATGAGCTGCTCTATAGGAATTACCTGGATCTTATGTTTTTGACAGAGAATTGGCAGAGCGATGGATAATTTATCCATTTAAATGAGCTGTACCCCACTGGATGCTCAGCTCTTGGTTTACCCAGGCTGTGGATGTGGTCTGGCTGCTGCGTATTGGGACAGATACACATGCAGAAAGAATTTTGATAACTTCTCCTCATTTGAGTCCCAAATGATTAAAGTTAGCTTCTCCAACACATTTTACTGTTGTGTGATCTACGGCTCTACTGGTGTTTTAAAAAAAAAAACTATTTTAATTATTTTTCATCATCTATAATAAAACTGGAAAAACTCTTAATTCTTGGGGACTTAAACCTAGACATTGATGATGACTCTTCAAGCCCTGCAGTGGAAATTTTATCAATCACTGAATCTTTTTATGTTCCTCCTAAGCCTAGGCCTGCTCCTATGGGAGTAGAGAGAAGGATTATGACAGAAAGCCTCGCAGAGGGGCCCGGCCGGGCTTATCCCGAAGAGGCCACATGGGCCCCCCCTCCCGTGGACCCACCATAAGAGTGTCCATATGTGCACTTGCTACCAGGACACTCTAAGCCGCAGTTCCATGATCGACTTCGTAGTGGTATCGTCGTATCGTCGTATCTGCGGCCAAATGTCCTGGACACTCGGGTGAAGAGAGAGGCGGAGCTTCAACTGGTGAGTTGGCTCAGATGGTGGGGGAGGATGCCGGTCAGTCCTATCTGGCCTTTTTGGTCTGTGGGACTCCTGAGGTATCGCCAGACGAAGCGGAGCGCGGCTTCGGTGGTCGCTGAGGCAAAAACTTGGGCATGCGAGGAGTTTAGAGAGGCCTTGGAGATTCTGGTCCACCATCCGGCGGCTCAGGAGGGGGAAGCAGTGCTCCATCGACACTGTGTACAGTGGAAATGGGAGGCTGCTGACCTCGACTCGGGACATTCTGGGTCGGTGGAGAGAGAAGAACTCCTCAATCCCACCAATAATAATAATAATAATAATGGAATTAAGAGAAAATGAAAAGGCTCTCTGAGAGCAAGCTACAAACAAAAACAACAACAATATATCTCGATTGAAACTAAGGCAGAAAAAACACACAGAGAAAAATAGCTGGGAGTATCCCTTGGTGGACATGGCGAAACCACAACATAGTGACTGTGTAAACATGCTGAATATACAGAGTGGAGATGTTGAAGGAAGATTGGTCATGCAGAGTCTGTGTCTAAAATGTGTCTAAATTCCCTGCAATATTCTCCTGCTCGCATTCACTCCTGTTCTGAGTTGCCTGTTGGATTCAATGTTTGCAGCCTCCCGTAGTAATAAGGGTGAAAAACACTTATTATTATTTTTCTTCACTGTTTTCAATTAACAGTCTTTAAATGTCAACCTCGAAAGAATGTGGAAGATCCATCAATAGACTCAAAGTGTGGCCCCTCCTCCTAATGCAGGTCACCCCCCTGCTCATGTTTTAGGTGAGATGGCATCTCATTGCTCAATCACCAGCTGTTCAGGGTCAACCAGTGAGGTTGTGTTGGTCATTCTAGCTCAACCTGATCCCACAAGTGTTTTGTTGGGTTGAGATCTGGACTCAGAGTAGCTATTTCATCATCCCAGTTACCGGTATCGTCCTCTCAGACTTAAAATGTTTGAAAAGACAACTCTGGGTAAAAGAGTAGAGGAACTTTACTGCAAATATTCCACAAGGCAAGTATGAAAGCAGCTTCAGTTATACATCGTGAAGGTTTTTCTCAACATGCATAATGCAGCACAAACTGGTATTAAGGAGAGAAATGATTAGCTAAAAAATGTCATTACTTTCTATCCTAACTGTTTATAGTTAGGTTTGTTTGTTTTACTGTTGATCAGCTCTTTTATATGTTATACAGTGAAAAAAAGGTTTGATCTCTCTCTATTCTCTCACACTGAAACTTCAACCGGATTGTGTGAACAGTAAGACTATGGGGCAGAGCACCGTTTCAGTCTGCTTCCTCCAGCAGCCATCCACCAGCAATGATTTGTGTGCATTTGCACGTGTGTCCAAGCACACTGTCCTCTGTGTCTCTTTTTGATGCATGTGCTCCTTCTGTGTCACTGTTTCCCTGTTGCAGGTGTAAAGTTTGTCCGCTGACTTTCTTCTCCAAGTCAGACATGCAGATTCACTCTAAAACACACACAGAGGCAAAGGCTCACAGGTGTCCTCACTGCACGAAGACCTTTGCCAACCTGTCCTATTTGGCCCAGCATCTGCGCATTCACCTGGGCGTTAAGCCGTACCGCTGCTCCTACTGCGAGAAATGTTTCCGCCAGCTCTCCCACCTGCAGCAGCACACCAGGTTCGACCCACGACCCTGACACGCCGCATTTGCCCCTTTTAGTTCTGTCATACTGTTATGGTTCAATAATAGACTTATTTTTTTTCTTTTTTTTTCCAAAAAGAAAAAATTTAAAATGCATTAACATAATTGATTAAAAAAAAAACAGATTTTGATGCTGTAGTAACACCGTGATGATTTATTTCAAAATAAAATAGCACAACGAGAGTCAAGTAACAGCCAGTGATTCATTTCAAATGAGTATACGTGTCTGAACTTAAGTCAAATAATCACACAAAACATATTTCTCGGGTTGAAGACAATTATCTAGGCTCTCGGGAGGTGGGTAAACAGATTTCTATGGTTACGAAACTACTGTAACCTGTAGAAACCCAAGGGCGAGAAGTGACAGGTTTGAAGCTGCAGTTAGGGCTCAGTGAAGTGAGACCAACTTGGCTCCTCCATGTGTATATTAGACATTTTAAGGAGGGACAGGGTTAGGAGAGGAGTAGCTCATTTCGCCATTCAGTAATAAGAGGTGAGGAGAAAATAGTTTGGATTCAGACCGCCCTGCTTAATGATGGCATTCCTCGGACGTGCTCAGCTGGACAACAAAATGAGTCAGATACAGTAGGGGCTGGTATTGTTATGTTGTAAAGTTCAGAGTTAGAACCAAGGGCTGTAAAATATATGAGCAAATCCTCTGTCACGTCCCCCGTAGGTCTCTGAATTAAGGATCTTTGGGCGGGTCCCACCTTCCCCTCTCGGCAGCATTATTGCCACCCCCGGATAACCAGATAACAGGGGTAGGTGTTTTAAAGCTAAGGATAAAAACCGCAGATATACTCACTTCCTTGCTACTGGATATCTGACGCAAACCTGACCAAAAAAAAAAATTATTCACACACTGATGGTTGAACTGAGAGCTCTGGTTAACACACTTTTTCCCATGTGCCAAAGCTGCTGCACTGCTCATGCGGGACGTTTGAGTTTAACATAATTTAGCTAAATATGTTTATCTTAAATTAAATCCTGGTTTTAAGTCACTTAAGATTTAGCTTATTGGAAGTAATGCTGATTTATTGGGCAGTGTGTTCCTGTCTGAACTGGATAAATTGATTTCAGTTGTAACAGGACTATACAATGATTTAAAAATTATTAAATATTCGACTAAGGTATTGATCATTTTGTTGATGGTAAGAAAAAAACCTGTATGTGATCATTAAAGGAGCAACAAGTGAAAATTAATCATTTCTAGGTTAAAAGAATTAAAATGTGCAATGTGAATCTCTAGATGTGTGATTCCATCTAACATAGCATGAAGTCACACACGATCTCTCTGTGTTGATATCGAGCCTGTTGTTAACAAGGGTGGTCTCCTGCATGTTCGTGCATGTGAAGCTCCGCTTGAATAAGTGAGAATAAAGAGACAGTTCACAAGATGTTTGTGCAATAAATATTTTTCTGGCTGCTTCCTGGTGTTGAGTTACATCAGCTTTCTGTCTAACTTGACCCAACTCATTTTTATTGTCTTTGTTTTGTTTCAGAATCCACACAGGTGATCGGCCATACAAATGTGCCCAACCTGGATGTGAAAAGGCTTTTACCCAATTGTCTAATCTGCAGGTAAAAATTGGGCAGATTTCCCACCCCCCCTCCAAACTAATCTGAATAGTGCTTTTCTGACAATGCTCCTGTGATAAATTATGGTGGTCAGAAAACCTGCTCTAGGATAGGTTATGTTCAAAGTTTCCCTTATAAAACGACTTGAAAAAAAGCTCAATCCTTTCAATTATTCTTTTCCTGATCATATCTCAAAATTTGCCAACTTGGTAACTTGAATAATGAACTTTATGCCATATTTGCTTCAGCTGTCACTGAGCAGTTAGTAAAACACAGTCAGATAATCTCGTCCGTACAGGCACCTCTAATGCAATGCAGAAGTGTCTAGTTATCTTTATAGAACTATAGCTGAAAGCTGTATTGAAAGCAGTAATCAGAGTGCAACCACTTTGCAGTATAAGTGAGAAATTGTGGTGGGAAGCTAAACTAGGAGCTCTAGATAAAGTGCTCTTTAAACACATGCACAGTGGCTTCCCAGTGTGTACGGCTGCTGCACAGCTTTGACACAATTCAAGTCTAAACATGAAAACATGACATGGATGCTGAAACCCAAATACCACTTATTTAAGTCATGCAAAAGTCCTGCTCATGTAAACTATTCAGCAGGTTGGACAGCTCCAGCCTAACCCCCAGCCAACCGTCTAAACATGATGTGGTGTAAAGATAACTTTTTACGGCATGTGAGTTTAAGTTGTTTAAGATTGCAAAAGTTTGCTCTTCTGTTGCTCCTGTTTGGCTATCTGTCATCATTCATCAGAACTCCTGCCTGACTCTTCAAACTTAGCATTGTTTGACAGCCACAGCCTATTTGGTGACACACAATTGTTGTAAATCAGCCATACGATCTGTCAAATGTCCACTTTTATGGGCATGTAGAGCCTTCTAACAAGTGAAAAACATGGCTGTGTTTATAAATCTTATCTTTCCCTCCTTCTAAAGTCTCATCAGAGGCAACACAACAAAGACAAGCCCTTCAAATGCTCCAACTGCTACCGTGCCTACTCCGACTCTGCCTCGCTGCAGATCCATATGTCTGCACATGCCATCAAAAATGCCAAGGCCTACTGCTGCAGTATGTGTGGCAGGGCGTACACCTCAGTGAGTGCAAAGCCATGTAATTTTCTTTAAAATCTGAATGAGCCGCTTGAGCAGTTTAACCTAAAGGAGATGTTTATTTTCTTGTCTTTTCCAGGAGACGTACCTTATGAAACATATGTCCAAACATGCCATGGTGGATCATGTATTGCCCCATCATTCACCTCCGCATAGGACAGAGTCTCCTACCATTCCTATACGGATTTCCCTCATCTGATCTCAGTCGTTTCCTGCCCTCTAATCACATTCATCCTGTGATAAAATGTTTCTGCTCATTTCATGGACAAGATTCCCCAGAAATGGGCTGAAAAATTGTGCCAGTACTTTGAGAAGAGGCGCTCCCTTGGCGAGTGTATCCTACTTCCCGTTCTTGATAACAAGAAAGTATTAACGAGGGAAGTCCAAAGATGATTTCTCAGCACTTTTAGGCCAGAGACTGACCGGCCGAAAATGTCTTTTTTTTTATATGTGACTTGACAGAAAAAAAAAAAGTATTGCTCCAGGCAGCTACATGGAAAATCTTTTTCAGCTTTGTGTTATAAGAATTAATTTTGTCTTTTTTACGCTCCTTTACTGTCTTCCCTTGAGTTTTTGCAAAAATATATATTTGCATCAAAAATAGTCTTTCATTAACTTGGTGGTCAACTTTACATTAAGGCTTATGTGTGTGTATTCATGTGAGTCATATCACTTCTTGTGTTGGTGTTTGCAAACACATAGCTCTGATACACAAGGATCTTTCAGCATTGTTTTTCTTTATTTAAATTCTGTTTCCGCTCATCCAAAAACATGTTGAGCACAGTGTGGAAATTGAAATTTTCTGCATATTTGAACAAGTTAAATTGCAGATCAAGGAGGTAAACTTAAACACCACTACATGAAAAAAGTACATAGAAAGATGTGATGTTACAGAAAACCACAAGTGTGCTGTTTTTCTCCAGGAAGTGGGAATCTTTATCAGAAATAACTCCCTTTAGGTTCCTGTTTTGCACCAGAACACTTGTGTCTTATGATTTTTTTAACCTTTTTTTCTCCTTGTTATAGTAAGAGATTGGCCCAGATACAGGCAGCTGGTGAGAAAGACGGGCGTAGACAGAAAAGCAAGCTTTACTTGAAGGTGGTGTGCAATGACAAAAGTCTTAGCAACCAGGATCCAGTGAGTGGAAGTCCACTAAAAAGGGAAAATTACATACAGCAAGATGAAAAATCCACACCATTTGCATCTGGAAGCGTGTCAGGAAGAGAATCAGATGATAAGACAAAGCAAGATGCAAATACAAAAAAATGCAAAAAACGGATGCTTTTCCAGAGCAGGCATTAATCAGCAATAAAGTAAAGTAAAGAAGGGAAATAATTCCTTTAGATCAGAAGAAAGAGCAAATACAAACTAAACGTAAACCAACAGTTTAAAAAACCGAAAAAACAAAAGTGAAATCTATTGACAATTACCCCTTCTTGTTTCACATCTCCTTCAGGCTTTCACATCATCCAAAGTTTCTTCATGAAGAAGAACATCTGTTAGTGGGTTTTGTTATGTTGTGGTGTAGTTTTGTTCCCAGCTTGTGAAAATGTCTCTTTGACATCTCTTTTTAACAACCTGCTTGCATCCAATTCATAAAACGATCAAGAACATAAACAGGAATATTAACATTGTGAGTCCATTTAATGAATGAAGCCCTCATTTGTTCACTGTCAAACTGCACTTTGCTCTGTAATGTGATACTTGGACAACAGAGTTTTAGACTAACAACTCCCATGCAAAATGGCTGCAATCTGTTTATAATTATTTTATATTATTGGACTTTATCACCATCAAGTGTACAAGACACCTGCTGACTGGAAGAATATTTTCGTGTTACTGAAGAACGTTTTGCATATGATGGTCCATCTCTTAGCTAATGTAACCTGAAATAGTTTGCAGTCTACACTACACATTAATTTTCATTGGAATAACTTTTTGTTCTTCTTTTAAAATCATCTTAAAATCATTCATCACACTCGTCAGTATCCACAGACTTTTGTGAGTCTGTTTGGCTCTTGACATGATGACATTAAATTCTGTAGCAAAGAGAGAAATGGACACAACATGCGGCTTTTGTAATCTAACAAACCACCTCCTGATTTACATTTTGTGGATATGGGGTTGTGATACAGTAAACTTAAGATCTGTTCATTTTATCCCCAATGATGAATCTTTTTATTTATTAAGATAATAAAGATAATAGTCAGTTTTATTCGTCATATATTTTAGTCTATTGACGGTATTTATATAGCATTTAAAGAGGATCCATTCATAGCTTGTTTAAATATGTTGAAAAGTGGAGTTTCCATGGAGTGCACTACTTTTGTTTTGCTTCCATATGCTCAAAGCAACAACCAAGTTGGCTACTCAGTATATATTAGTTCTTATTAAAGTACAATATAATGAGCGCTTGTACAACATTTCAAAAGGCCACAGATGGAAAACTCAAACACATAAAAGCTCTGAACAATTGAGACTAGATTAAGAAAACTACATATATATTTGGATGTGGAAACGGATAGAATGTCATCACAGGATTCTTCCATCAATTTGTTCCAGCCACACAGATCAATGTTTCTGTCTCATTACACACAAATCACTGTCTTTCAGCTTCCAGCTGTAGTGTGGTGGATTTTTTTTCCTTTGCTTTAATTTATGACTATTTACTTTGCAATTTTATATATTTTAAGCCTTAACTTTGCTACAACTTGAGTTAATTTGTTGTTTACTTAACATTTGCTTTTTACTTCAGAGCATGATATATATATACTGTAAATAAACTATACAAACTGTCAACCCATTTATAATAAAGAGCCATGCAAGACAATTTTATTAATTTCCTGTGTGCACTGTGTTGACCTTGGAACTGATGGGTTTTTAAGCATAAAAACAATTGGATTCATCCGATCCTTGCAGAGACGAGGTTGCATCGGCATGCCCACACTCACCGTAAATCACCTTTTAGTTCCTCTACCCTGCATGCTGACACTAGGGTTGGGAATCACTGGTTTGATCATAATATGATATTATATCAAAACAGTGATACAGTGATTGTTTGCCGATATCTCAAATTCAATCACAATATGATTCAATTTGATCTAGGATCTACCAGTTGATATGAAGCAATATAAAGCAATATCATGAGTGATTGATCACAATTATTTCCTTTCATCACAAAAAGCAACTAGTTCATCATTTAATCTTTCTTTATTCCTGGGCCCTGGCTTTACCAACCAGTTTAAAAGAAAATATTTTCAAAATAAAAGAGTGTTTTTCATAACTGGTTACTCTCGATTTTTGGCCAATGTGTCTTGTAGATCGATGTATTGTCTGACTCCTAGCTGACACTGGGACTGTGCTCTCCGTCGGTGTGCACTAATAAGTATGACGTATGTTTTGATTCTTCCGGCTCCTTCTGCATGTTTCTGTATGTGCGTGTTGTGTGTATAATTTTGTTATACTTTGGAAGCTGTTCTGTTTCAAGTGGTTCTCAACTTGCTGGTCCCTGGTAGGTTATCCTTTAGGGGTTTACTTGCTATTTACAGCAAATGCTGTGAAATATGCTCTCATGGGTTTCTGTGGGGATGCAACAGTTGGCTGTGTTGGTGTATCTTTTTTTTTCTTTTTCTTTCCTCTCTTTATTCCCCTCTCTCGTTCTGTCTTTCAGTATTTTGGTTCAACCCTATCATTTAATTTCTTAATTTCCCTTCTCCTCTTGTCAGGTCCAGCAATATTATATAAAATGCAATTGTAATCAAGTATTCAAATAAACAAATCAAATCAAATAAACAAGTCAATATCAAGGGGAGGGCTTATCTTTATAAAGCCCCCCTCTTGGCGAAGCAAAATCTGTCCAATACAGCAAAGCAACCAGACACCATCATTCTGCTTGCTACAATGCT
>JAVQJG010027207.1:0-15517 GCA_036024015.1 Craterocephalus amniculus
TATTGTAATTTAGCATGTGCTTAACACAACACTATTCCGTTCACATATGTAAAAATATATTTATAAATAATAGTTACAACTGAGTTTTATTATTAAAAAAAAAACAGACAGTCCACTTAATGAAGCATTAGCCGTAAACTAGCCAACGGTCTCTACTAGCCTAACTGTTCACATTTTTGTGTAATAATATTTTACCACTATTTCAGTTTTGAGTAGTACTTTAAGTGTAACAACTGACTTATATCATATTAATAATGTCTAATCGGAATGTTTCACCTGTTTGTTGGTGTTTTAAAAACTTTTTAAAGCTAAGCTAATCAAAACAGGCTAGTTAGCTCCCCAGTAGTTTGCTTGTGAATGCTAACGTTAGCCCATGACACGGCTAAATCCATGAAGGCCTAAGTCTTGTATACTTTATATCTAAAAAGAAATTTAAATTTTAGCGGAAGCATCGCGTTTAAACAGGGTTGTGTTTTCAAAAAGTTGAATTGATATTTTCAAACCAGTCTTGTTTTAAATACCTGAAGTTTGAGGTTCAGAAACGATCGCACAAGTTTTTCCAGCTCAAAACGTAACGCGCGCGCCGACTTCCTTATGATGCCGTGAGCGCGCACGCTGTCACCGGAAACGAGCGGGCATACGGAGAGTGGGAGGCAAAAGACCGCGCCGCGCCGTGCGTACTGACAGTTTGTTCCCTCCCGGTGTAGCCGTTAGCTCAGTGGCTGTACCGCCGGCTGTTTGAATGGTTTAGCGGTGGAAAGCACAAGTGCGACTGGGATGCGAGGATTATAAAACTTCAGTCGGGTTTCAGTAAAAAGAAGAAGACGAGCCGTGTTGTCGGGGTTGGAGGGGGAAAAGGTAAGGAAAGCTCAGAGTTAGCTGGTGGATGAACATAAGGCAGCTTTGTTGCCCTTGGATTAGTTAGCGGGCTAAGCGCTAAGTGTAGGCTAGTCTACGGACTGGCTAACACCCCCTTTAACCAACATGGATGCTGGTTGCTTCCGTTTGATGGAGTGGAGATTATCCGCTTTAACCACGGTTTGATTCCCGAGCTGACCCGTCAGTTCTAGTTCTGGTTGCCGCTACGGAGGCTCCCTCAGGAAGTTGCGAGGAGCCGGGCGGACGCTGGATCCGATCCCGGAGCATCGTATCGATTATTGTTGATTGAAACGTCTTTAATTCAGTTGGTGTTGGGTGAAATAGTTCGAGGACTGCACGGGATAAATCCGGATTTACATCCTGAAGCTCGAGTGTGCTTTTGATCTCAGAGCTGAGGTTTGGGAAACGTTGGAGGGACAGGTGCAGGCTGGGTGTTGTGTTGGTGGGGGGTTTGATCAGCAGGAGGGGCACACAATGCTTTGATTTAAGGTCTGATCTGTTATTTGTTTGTAAGATCAGGAGTAACTGGGGCAGCTCAGGGTTTTCATGTCTGCATGGGATGTAAATATGAAGTGGCAGGTGCTGATATATCTCCATATCTGAAATCGAAACACAAAAAACCCAATATACAATAAGGGCTAGGCAATATATCGATATTTGCAGATACATTGAGACTTTGTCACACAAGATATAGAATAAGGGAGTTGGTGTGGGTTAAAAATATCTCTTTTTTTAGTATTTTGCTCAGCTGTATCTGTTCTAGTCGTTGAAAAGTATTTTTTATTATTTTAATGCACATATATTTTGATTTCAGTCAAATATTTTAAGGCATATGTCCTTCTGACCCCTAATAAAAGTGCATTTAGCACTCAGGGACTGAAATTTGAAGCGTTTGTTTACTTGACTATAAAAATGTATATTTTGAGAATATATACTTGTATTTTCTTAATTTTATAGATCTATTATAGATATTATCGATAGTTATAAAGCTTATGTTCGTATCTAATAGAAGTATGAGGAAGAATTATTCCCATAATTATTGCGATTTATTTTTATTTACATTTTTTGGTTCGGCTGGTAGATCTGCTTTCCTCCCTATTGGATACCTTTATGATTTGTTTGGTGACGTTTTAATTAAAATTTCGATTCTAGTGATTCTTCAATTTATTGCAGATTTTTGTGGAGGAAAACAAAAAAAATTACAAAAAAATCTTTTTGCTTGTTTTTTTTTTTCTTAATCTCAGTTACGAAAACGCAACACAGTAACCAGACCAACATTTTGCAGCTATAATACCCAGCAAGGCAAGTAAAAAACATAAATAAAACTAGTAATAAATAGGGGTGGGAATCACTGGTTTGATCACAATACGATATTATATCGATATAGTGATACAGCGATTCGATGTTTGCCGATATCTCAGATTCAGTCACGATACGATTTCGATTCGATTTGATCTAGGATCCTCCGATTGATATGAAACGATATAAAGCAATATAATGAGTGATTGTTCACAATTATTTCCATTCATCATTTAACCTTTCTTTATTAATGAGCTCTGGCATTTACATTTAGTTTAAAAGAAAATATTTTCAAAATGAAAGTGTGTTTGATAACTGGTTACTCTATCGATTTTTGGATTGATATCATTGAATCATTGACCATACGATCGATGTATCGATACAGATCGATGTATTGTCCCACCCCTATTGATTAGTCCAGTCATTTAGTAAATTGTAAAAAATAAATCTACTCTGGTTTATCTCCACAAGCAAAGACATTTTAAACAGTTTTCAGAAAACATGAATATGACACAAATGTAACTAAAGGCTAACGTTATTCTGGCACTAAATCATGATTTTTATTCTTTTTTATATAAAGCACTTTCACAACCACGTTACATTATCTTCCCTGTGGATTTAATTAGATGCATGATACTATACGATGATTGTATATCTTTCTTTTACAGATTGGGTATCAGAGGCTATGATACCTACAGAAAGAGCTAAAGCTACAAACAATGTCAGTGCCAGCTGACACACTGTCAGAAACACCCACATTTCTACTGAACCACATCCCGTCTGTCTGGTGACGGCTTCTGGACGTCCACTCCGCTAATAACAGGCAGATCGCAAATTTCATTGGTTGTTTGGGGATCAGCAGCCACACCGTTGGGCGTCTCAGCCTCAGTAGCTACTAAATTTGCTTTCTGAGACTCGCTTGGCGTTTTATTGGGTTGTAAAGGTGGGCAAGCTGCTGCTGTCAGTCTACCGGCTCCATTGTTTATTGAAGCTGCTGCACTGACAGACTGAGTGGAAGGTGGAGCAGCAGCCGGGCCGTTACTCGTCTCACATGCGCCGCGAGGGCAGCTGGGCGCTCGTGGATCGTCTCTTTGTTTTAGTGTAAAGGCTTGATTGGATGTTTGGCCACTATTAATGGTTGAACGGTGAGCGTTTGCCTGGCTGTGAGCTGATAAATTGTTATTGTTGTTTGTGTGGTTGGGTTGGAGTTCAGCTTTGGGAGATGAGTTTACAGTCCATGAGTCCTGGTTGAAGTCTGGAAGGTGGTGGACTGTTACAGGCATCGGAGTGATCTCATCTAACCCGAGAGGCTCATTAGCTACATGGCTGCTTGTTGATGGCTGATTACCGGCATTATTAGCCACTGTTTGCCAGTTATTGGAGCAGAAGACAGTTGGAATGCTGCAAAGAGGGAAAAAAAATTCTAAAATGTAATTATTATTCAACCAAAATACTCTAAATTGCCTTTTTTGAGGACCAAATGATCAGAGTTTGTTATGTCAATACATCTTTTTAGTAATGCTGAGAATCTACGCGATAGAGGAAAATCCTCAATAAAATTAACTACAATGGCAAATAAAACATAAAAAATAAACTCCATGTGGTGCAAGAGATGATGTGTTTCTGAATCATACTCTGGTTTCAGTTTTATGACAGACATTTCTGTTTGGACAAAGTCTTTTCATCCAACTTAATTTTAAGTGTAATACCACAATTCTGCAAAATGTAAATAAAAACAAAATGCAATGATAAGCACACATCTCATTAACTAGTTTGCGGTGAGCAATAGAGCACAAAAAACATGGAAAATGTGACACATTTAATTATTTCATTGTCATCATCAATTATTTTTATCATCAGTCATGATTACGATTATTATTATTCACAGCATCAGTCTAGTTTTTTAAGCAGAATTTTATTAAGCTGTGAATGAAATGAAACAGACCTGGCAAGCTGTTTCTGAAGTTCCTGAGATTGTTGGTTGCACTGAGCAAAGTAAGAGGCCTGATCATCCACAAAGTCCATGAGGTTCTGCATGTGGTTGGTCTGGGGGGAAGAAAATTAAAGAAAATGAAACCACAAATGAAACTGAAAACAGATGGAGCACCATGAGAGTGTTTGGATCTGACACAAATACTGTGAGCATGAGAGAAAAATGGCCAGAAGAAATGAATAATATCTCCCCTACAGTGTGTGTGAGTGGTTGAACATTTGTCTGCACGTACATGAGTGTCGCTGATTCCTTCCAAAACCCGCCTTATCATTTCTGACTGTCGATCGAAAAGACTCTGACAGATCCTCAGCTCCATCTCTGCCTACACACACATGCACACACACCATCAGTTGTTCATACTTTCATGCATTCACATGTATTACTTTCTGTAAATTCAATCTCAGCAGAAACAAAATCTCATTCGTAATACCGTCTGAGATCAAGTCTAAATGAACAACACAAGACAGTAAGGAGAAAGTGCTGCCTGATCTGATAACGGACCCATACTTTGTTATATAACTGCTTAATTGCTCGACTATTTGAGATCAGTACAACCAGACGGGACAGTTTTAAGCTGCACTGTGATGGTTAAGCAGATTTTTTAAATACATTCAAATGAGAACATGTTAAAAATGCATTTCTCATTCGTATGAAATCATTTTGTTAACATTACAATTATTCTGTAACTCTGCTGGCAGGGAGCACCAGTGATCCACCCACAACTTACTCTATCCACACAGGATGCAGAGTATTTGTAAATTTAGTTACATCCTGTAGTGTGGGCTGCTCTGCTGCAACATGATGTCATCAAAATATGTTTGTCTTTTCGATGGGATGGGTAGAAAGAGAGTTTTAATCTCACACATTATAATGAAGCTTCTTGTTTACATTCAACACCTGAGACCATGAAAAACTGTGAGCACCTAAAGATAGACATGTTACCTGAGAGATTTCCTGAGCCCATATCTGTTGGAGAAAAGAAAAACAAAGACCACAAAATTGTTAAAAACAAAAAACAGATTTATCTGAGAGTCACCCATTGTGGTTTTTCAAACAACCTTTAGCCATTTAACACGCAGGAAGCTGAACATGTAGGAGACTTGAGAGACGTAGTCTTCTTCAAGCGGATTTGCATTCAGGTTCTGACAAAACAAGAAGAGACAGGAGGCAGGTAGGATTAAAATACTGTTTGCAGTCTTAGATTTCCGAATGTCGCTTTGATTGTCATCAAAGCATTTTAGCGGTCAGTGTAACTCACTCTGGCCTCTCGGTCAGCCTCGTGGGCTTTCCTCAGCCTGCTCTTGGCAATGTCCAAGTCCAGACGCTTATTCACTAACATCTTACGCTCATTCTACAAATAAACAGACTTGTTAGCAGCGCTAGCGACACATTAGCAAACAACAGGAGAAAAAGAAGAGATTTGTTTCACCTGTATGGCTGTGTATTCCCCTTCAGTGAAACTCCGCAGAGGAGTGAGAAAGTGAATGTTGGTGCTTTGGACAAACTTCCTCTCGACCTCTCCTATCTGCTTCTGAGCCTCTCCACACCTTATTAGTGCTGTTCCTGAACACATACATTAAAACAGGATACAGTGTCAGCATTTTATCATTTCAAATTAAAAGAGAAAAACTACAAAAGTTGTTCTTATGCAAATAATATATAAATATTTGCAGGGGAATTGACAGTTATGTACAAGCCTGCAGACAAACACACTCACCATAAGGTGTGTTTGATCCAATCTCCATCCCAGCCTGGGTCATGTGATCTCCTAGTAACTCATTTGCACGCGGCCGAGGTGGGATGCTCCACTCCAGATGCCCGTAAAGCCGGTCCTCTAACCGAGCTCCTGTTAATGAGTGGGTTGTTAATTAGGGTTCAGGGTGAAAGCCAAATACTTTATTCTAATGGGCAAACATTAAAACGTGACATTTTATAAATAGTGCATCTGCTTTTCTCTTCTTCTGCAGTAATCCCAGGAGGTATACTCAAGGTAAACAGCTGATCCTGCAGGGGGTGTAAAAGCACTCTATAAAAAAAAATGAGACAATGATCTAAAAATATATCAGTAATGCTGCTGCAGCTGACCGGTCCCCTTATTTGATAGATGGCAGACTGCATGTACTCATAACTTCATCAGCTGAACTAACTGGATTCAAGCAGGCTAAAGAATATTCATCTGAACATGCCGATTACCGTCAAAGTAGACAGATGAGCTCACAGAAGAGGTTGTACAGCTTCTCAGAAATTGTTTGTCATTTGTTTTCTTAATTTATGGACAGAAACATTTGGTTCACACTTAAAATCATCCACATCACATTAATAAAAAGGGGGGAAAAGACAGAATTGTCTTCAACTGTCCATTCTTTAGTTACCGATAATTGACTAACTATGTTTAAGCCTATACAGTTATAGATTTGATGAAATTATAATTCCTAAACCCTTCCTCTAGCTTAGAAAGGAATACAATTAAATTAAGCCACGATTTATGTGACACTTTTTGCCCATATTCATCTCAGAGTTATAAAATCAATATATTGTGGAAACAGTGCCCATGCATTTACGAATATATCAACATAAAAGAGTAACTTGGTTTGTGCAGTTTATGAAGCTAAATAGGTGCCAAATATAATTGTAATCATAATTGGTATGATGTAATTTCACATTAAAAGTCCTCTTACTTTCATTTCTGCCAGATAGTTTTTTTCCATAAACAATGGATAACTTAAGCAGTGATTTTTTTCCACACAATGAAATAACTTTCCCACCCCTGAGTATTAAGGATGTACATTAGGGATGAAAAAGCCAATTACAAATAAGTTGGACGTCAGTGTGCAGTGCAAAGAAACTTAGATCCATTCTGATGTGTTCAATTAAATTCATGATGTGTCAACCACATCTTAATAAGAGAAAGACTAATCAATAGAGTTATTGTGCCACACCTGGACTGGGCTGTAGTAAAACTTCTGTTTGGGAGATTATCTGGTCCGTCCAGGTCTTTGTGGCGTCTGCCCGGGCCAAGAGTTCCTCCAGCCGGGGGTCCAGGTCAGTCTTCTCGGCCTGGCCAAGACTTTCTCCGGTGTACTGGAGCGAAATCACAAAACTTTTTAGTTCAACCTGGAACTGCCTAAAATCAGACTTAATCTTCTAATCTACCTTCTAGCTGTTCCGCCAATATGAACCACCTACCTGCACAGCCCTGTTGATGAACTGACCAGCATCCACAGCCAAGCGCGTCAGATCCATAACTGCGTCTTCAAGGTCGCGCGCTGTCTCCGGCTGAGCGTCAATGGTCCCACAGACCGGGCTAAGCTAGCTGTAACAAACCAAATGACTGACAACGTCAGCTGGCCTTGGCATAGCCTCAAATCGCTAACCATTACCTAGGCGCAAGCACCTGCGCGATGCCCACTTTAATCATCCTCTGGTCATGGAGCTTCCTGTTTATTTCGCTTCTCAGCCCTATGCAGTCTCGGTTCGGCTCAATAAAAAGCGGTCACTTGTCGCGTTATCTTGTCATTTTTAATCGGCTACCTCCAATGCTAGCTTCACTGAAATGTTGGTGACCAGATTATTTTTAGCATTATCTTGATCCACAGCCGGTAAAATAAAATGGGATCTTTGGGGCTTCCAGTAAATGTCATTACCTGCGTAAAATGATTAAAATCACATTTTAAATTTCAGGGATGATGATTACCCATTACTTCCGGTTCTGAAATGTCAAAATAAAATAATTTCTAAAACATATTTTTTAAAATAATTTGAAGATTACAATTAAACTTACAACAGTTTTAGAAGATGTTCTCGATTTTAACAATCCTTAAGCTGCCATTTTGTTTTTGTCCGCATAATGGCGAATGTAAAAATTTAATTCAATAAATAAAGAAGTCACTGCACCCTCCAAAAAATGAGAGGGGAAAAATACGGGAAGTATTCCATCTGTTTGTCTCATCACCTCCTCTTGATCCAAAACAGGTATTATATGCTCCTATCCCATAGATAGTTCGAAAAGTATCCATGCATTGACAAAAATAAGAAAGGTAATAATAAAAAACACAGTGACTTTCTGGGTGTCTGAATGCATGACTGAATTACAAAAAATTATGGATGCCGGCGACTTATCTCAACTACTGTAAGCAAATACTTTCAACATCTGACACAAATTTGTGAGAAACAAAAAGGTGAACAGCCAGACTGGGTGTGAGCACAAGAGAAAGAAATAGATAGAGGATTAAACCAATCAGCTGACAGCCTGGCTGCCTCTAAGGAAGGTTAAGAGATTAAAGGACGCTTAAGCACATTTACCAACAAACAGATCCTTTATTATAAGAGAACATAAAGGAAAAAAACAGATGCATACAGCTTCCAGAAACAAGGGAACTTCAAAACAATAATGGAGACTTCAGAACAACCTTTTTTTTTTCTTTTTTTTTTAACCAAAAAGTCAAAGTGCACAAGTTGGAAAGGTCTGGAAAGCTTCCCATCAGAGTTCACGCATGGCATTGTTCCTACAGGTATGGGCCCCAACCCAAATACATCTGACAGAGGAGTTTGTCGTCTGTGGCTTCTTGGATGAGGTAGTGCACATGTCCTTCTATTGACAGAGGCAGACCCAGAACTTTATTCCTGCTCTTTATCACCCCCAGCAAACGCTGCTCGATGTCACACACATGCGTTTTAGCCTGGCAAAAATGTGAAATATCAGAAAAGCCAAATGACAAAATGACTTTCAGCAAAAATGTTGGCACATATAGGTTAAATCAAGTTTTCATGCTGCCCTGTTTGAATGAAAACACAATTAAAGAAAGATACACACCTTTTCATTTACTATCTCTCCTGTCTCATTAGCCTGGATTTTTGATAATCCTTTGCCTTGTTTGCTCCATTCCACCAGAGGGTCATGAAGGAAGGTCTTAAGCACACTTTGAAGGAAAATTTAAAACAAACATTAAATGTAGACAGTTTGACAATGGGGTTGCAATGACACCGTGTCAGTACCGATACAGATACCGCTTTTAATTACTTGTACTTGTACTTGTTAAAGTGGGAACATACTAGGAACGATCTCAATTTATTGCACGCAATGTTTATTTTTCACTTCAAATTTTAGTTATGTTGTCATTTTTATTTATATTCTATTTTTATCTATTTCACCATCATTTATTGCTAAAAGCAGAGAAGAAAATAAAACCTGTCTTGCAATTCATTGCATTTTTTTGTGTGGTAGAAGTATTGGTATCGGTACTCTGTATCGGCAAGTACTCAGATTCAAGTATCGTATCAGTTTGGAAAAAAGTGGTATTGTTGCATCACTAACTGACAAGAAATCTCGTATTAATTATGACGGAAAAATATTTTTAAAGTGTGATCATGCAAAGAGTGAATTCCTAATTTATGAACATATATTGCCTTTAACTTTAGTTTGTTCATGGTCCCTGTTTCATCAGCTCTTTTTAAGAGTCTTGTTCTTGTTTGGGTATTGTTATTAAAAATGTTTAACATTATTATCTGAAAACCATAATGAGCCTACCTCATGAGTGGTTCTCTCTGGTCTCTCATTAGTCTCAGTGTGACCTCACAGGCCTGCCGAAACAGGCCTTCCGTGCCCATGGGTCCCATGGCATGGATCATGTTCTGGGTCAGACGGAAAGGAACCACCTCTGGGACGTCAAATGTCTCCCCCTAGTGGAAAAAAAGAGAAGGACGTGAGGAAAATTCAGGAAGGAGAAGCAGCCAAGTGGAAAAATACTGTCTAATAACTTTAGTCTGAGGTACCTTGTTAAAGAGGCAGTTGAAGTCAACATGAACACATTCGCCAGTGAAAGAGTCGAAAAGGATGTTTTCTCCATGGCGATCTCCCAGACCCAGGATGTACCCAACCATGGACATCACAGCTGTGGAGCGGCAGTACGCAGAGCGGCTGCTGTACCTGTAAATACACAGCCAGGGATACACATAATGGACATAAACCCAGGGAAAAATGAAGTTAAACAGCTTCTCTCAAGCTTGTTAAGACTCACAAATGAAAATATCCTGGTAACTGCTTGTAGCAATGTTGTAGCTCACCATGATGTTGGGTCAGGGAACGTTCGAAGGAACCACTCATGGAAGACGGGGGGATGTCGGGCGCATAGCACTTCCTTGTGGATACGCAGTTTCTCCTCAAAGGGAGCTGTCTTTGGTAGAATAAGCTTCCTCAGCTCTTTGCCTGATAGGTAGACGCCTTAAAAAGTACAGACATGAAGCATTAAAATGATTCAGCACATTTAACACATTTATCTCCACTTCTAAATTGTGGACTTGACTCATAACAAACCTTTCTCTTTGTACAGCTTGGTGAGGATGTGCCGCAGTCCTGCTGTGTAGTTGACCCATTCGATGATGCCACACTCCTCATTGAGGGGAATCACAGCGTAGGTGCGGATATGTAGCTCCCGCCGCCTCGACTCAGCATCTTTACGGAGGCACTACACACACAAACCACGAAGATGCACCAGAGAGTCTGCTCTTCTTGCACCTTTGAGACTGACCACATTAGATCTATACACCCATTTAGCATTTAATCTAATCTTCGACCATTTTGAGCACATATTAACATCAGCTGTGTTGTATCAGATCTCAGTTTGCATAGATAAGGAAGGCTGCACAGGCGTCATGACCCATGAACCCAGTCCAATCACACAAACCTTGTTTATAAGGCAGTTGAACTCCATGAGTCTGCAGTCTTTCCTGAGGTCATCTTTGGGTTTGCACATCATGGTGTAGCTCCGGCCATTGGAGCCCTTTAGACTTATCTTCTTTGGCTTCTGTAGTGAAGCCAAAATCTCCACCTACACAAGCAAACGAGGCAGTTACCATTTCAAGACAAGCCCCCGGTAAGACACAGGTCTTTATGGACCATTATACACAAAACTCTTTCTCTTACAACATCTTCGAAGCCATCAAGGTAGGCCCAGTGTCCAGGGAAGGCGTCATGCTTTGTGTTTGCTCCGCCGGTAGATGGCAAGGTGGGGATGAGGACGGACTGTAGCGGGATCAGGATCTGGCTGAAGGTGGGCTCCTCCACCAGACGTTTCAGCTGCTTGAAGTGGATGCTCATACTGAGGGTGGTGCAGTTTCCATCCACCTGAAGTGGCACATTCAGCCACAGCTTTTACAGCATTCATTCATGCTTCTGCCCATTTCTAATTATTGCGAAGCTTGTTTAAGAGGATTATTTAAATTTTAATTTGTCAAATCTTTTTAAACATTAAAATGGCACAAAGCAACACTGAGCTGCTGAAACACTTTAATAATCTTTTTTAATGTATAATTAACTGGCTCCACATTGAATCTGACCATGAATAAATACACATCGAATAAAAAGCACCTTTAAAACAGTGGGATTGCATGATTTACATCTTAATTATAAGTCACATTTACATGCACTAATCCTTTTTTGGCAATCATTAAAATGTCTTAGCTTGAATAAAAAAATAAATGGACACAGCAGGATTTGGAGTCGGAAATCACTACTTAAAATTTTTGTTCAACTTCCATGTAATTATGTCTGTGTGTGACAATACCGGCTTGTTGCAGAGCTCCAGCAGCTTGTCAGTCAATCTGGTGGCATCTCCAATAAATTTCTCCAGAGACTGTTTAAGGCTGATGGCTTTCTTAAGGATCTGGTTACAGCGGTTCATACGCATGGGGTAGGAAGACTGCAAAACATAGACAAGAGTGCGGATGGAACAGTTTTTTTTATTTCCTAGTGTTGACAAAACAGCTGTTCAAAGAATTTCACAGAAATATCTGAACCTCCCCTAACCTACCTTACACACAGCAGTCATCAGCCACATGGCCTGCTGGGGGTATGCGAGGAACACTTTGGCCACAATGGTCATGAGAACAGTGAAGACCTCATCGCTTGAGTGGCAAACTCTGGAGATGAGCTGGGAGAAAGCGGTGAGGAACTGGTATGGCGCCAAGTTTGAGCAGTGCTCACCGACGACTGTATTGATTTTACCAAGCTCCTGTCGCATCTGCCTGTCTGCTCGCCCAGCTGTGGAGGGTTAATGTATTCACGTAGGTTTATTTTTATGTAACATTAATCAACTGAATAGACAGAGAGAGAAAGTAGTTGAGTCTATTTTGCCGCCCACCTTTCTCACATTCACAAACTTTGGCTCCAAAATCCAACCAGAGAGACAGCATGCGAGGCATGGCCTGGTAGATATACTGGTTTCCAAACTGCAGGGCTCTGAGAGGAGGAAAGTTCACAAATATAATGCTGACAATAAATCTAAATAATCGAATATGAATCAAGAAGCATTTCCTCAACTTTAAGCATAGACTGAAGGATCTGGATACGAGTGGGAAGCAACAAGAACATACTTTCCAAAGAATGTGACGATGTATCGTATGAGGTTCCCCTGTTTTTCCAGCTTGTTATCTGTCACCATTGGCATCACTTTGTCATAGTATTTGGCAAGGTAGAAGTTTCCATCCTCCCACTCTGGCAGGAGATTGGTCACATCCTTAAAAATAAATAAACAGGACATCCTTCAAAGGCAAGTAAAAAAGATGCTGTGAAACTGGGACGATCAAACTTAGAGTATAATGTATATGTATTCTTTATATCAATTTTACCAAAGCATTAGACAGATAAGTAAAGCAATTAATAGCCCGTTATGGTCGATACCCTGTATGCCTTCATGATGGCATTGGACTCAAAGTTGGCCGTCTCCTCCATGAAGCGTCCCACAAGCAGCATGGCTTTGCCTTTAGTCTGCAGGCTGCGAGGGTCTGTCAGGGTCTGATCATCAGGGAAGCACTGGGCCACACCTTTCTGCAGGACGATCAGGGCCTGGTGCACATCACCCTGATCAAACACAAAAACAGAAGAGCTTCAAAGTGTTGCAATGCACATGCAGGTCTGTAGGAAAAAAAACATAAATCTGCTGCAGGAGAGGAAAACTGTAACGAGCTCATAAATCAGGTGAATGACACCAAACAGTGTTTGATTCATTTAAATGAAGCAGATCCACCTGGAAGACATAAAGTATCACCCAAAAATGATTGTACTGGATGAAACTTTTTAAGGCAACCTGCTTCATATACTGGATGAAATAACAAACTGGTTTTACCTTTGACCAGAGCCACTTGGCTTTCTCTGTGACCAGCTCAGCCAGGTGTGTATTATCTGCGTTCAGAAGAGCGTTGAAGGCTGTCTGGTGGTGTCCAGCCTTTCTGGCGACTCGGGCACTCTGTAACCAGCACTCTCCGACCAGCTCCTGACAGCCAGGCCTGCAGAGCATGAGGGAGAAAGCAACTGCTTACTGGGAAATTTTAATGAACACTACCTTGAAAGTCCTCGAAAACACATGAGATGCATTGATTTGCTGCCGTAACACACATATCCTATGTCACTGTTTCCTGAGTTATGTCTCAGTGGTACAAGAAGAAAACTTGATAAAACAAGAATATCAAGATCATTCAAAACTAAATGGGCAGGAGCAACATGCTGGAAACCTTTGTAAAAATACCAGAAAAGGGATTTTATACTTTTATAATGCAAATATAACTGTATATTAATAAGAGGTGAGGACTTTCTCTGTCTGATCTGTCTGTTAAGACTTAACATCTTTTTAATGCTCTTTTGAGCCAAAGGTTGTTGTTCCCTCTCTGTGAGATTATCACCCTGTAAGATGGACAGTAACTATTTAAACAACATCAGTGTATTGTAAGAGAATTTAGTAAAACCAGAGAAACAGCCAGAAAAGATTCTACTCAGAGGAAAATATTTTAGGCGTACATCTACATTTTTATAGATCTAAAAGATGCAACAATGTCCACGTGTATGCAGACGTTTCTATTTTCTTACTGTGGATCCAGGCTGAGCAGGGCACGACGGAGGGCCAGGATTGGCTCCTTGGCCCTGAAGGAGTTTTGAGTCATCTCCAGCCGCTCTGACCAATGAGGAGGCAGCTGGATGGGGCTTGGGGCAGAGCCTCGTTTCTGTTTCTGCAGCTCAGTGAAAGAGTGCTCCAACTCACTGAGCATGTGGAGCCTAAACACACACATACACATGCTTATAGAATTGCAAATTAAAAAGAAAACACAAGAAGGTGACACCAACCACAGACCTGACGATATACTCATATCCGCGCTGGTAGGTTCCACACTCATAACTGGCAGCAGACAGAGGGACGACCTGCTCCTTCCTCACCAGCTTCAGCTTCTCGTAGAAGCTCTCAGCATCCTTCTTCTTCGCTGACAGCAGCAACTGGCCTAGCCGCACGCCCCAGGAACTGGACTGCTGGTCTGGAGACGCAAAATATTTTAGGTTGTTGATATTAAAGTAACAATTAGCATAATTATTTTTGTGATTTTCCCCCTTATTACCTGAACTCAAATATTCTTCCAGAAAATCCCACTTTCCAAGTTTCCAGGCTGCCTCCACTCTGTAAGTATTCAGCTCTGATTTCCACTGGTGCCTTAGCAAGTATAAACAAAGCAGCTTTAATTTAAATCCAAAAACACCACTGATGAGAAAAACATGCACTTCAAAAGAGTGTAAAAAGTTTTACTTGTTGGCCAGTACTCCGTTAACCTGTGCAATGACTGTGGAGAGCTGTCCCAGGCCAAGCATAGAAGTCATCACTCCATGGTAGTGACCGATCTGGAGAATTATTTTAAAACATTTCAACATTTTTTATTTATTTATGTTAAACCAAAAGAAATGTAATAAATTATTTGGGAGAAGTTAAAAAAAGAAGAAAGGCTCAAGCAGTAAAAAGCACTGAGGATGCAATTTACATGTTATACAGTCCATGACAAAAGTCTTGTCACTTATCCAAGTTGTGGGAACCAGAAATAATAACTTGACTTGTAGTTGCTTATTTGGAATCATTAATGCCTGAGATGGAAGGCAAAGCCCCCTATATTATCTGTATTTTTCTAAAATAAAGTTTTGTATCATTCATTAAGTTTAATCATTTAATCAGGACGTGAATGTCAGATTTTGCTTGGACAAAAGTCTTGTCGCACACAAAGATAAGGTTGAAATAATACTCAGACTTTATTGTGAGTACACAAAAATACAACAATAACATCAGAACATAAAGTCAGGGTTCCTTGGAAAAAAGAATTAATATTTTGTATGACTTCCTCGGCAATGACTCAAATAACTTATTGATGAAGTCATCTGGAATGACCAAGAAAGCAGTCTTTCAGGACTCCCAGAGTTCATCAAGATTTTTCGGTTTCATCTTCCAATCCTCCTCCTTCATCTTACCCCAGACATGCTCAATAATGTTTATGTCTGGTGACTGGGCTGGCCAATCCTGGAGCACCTTGACCTTCTTTGCT